>JAHPZR010007904.1:25000-48260 GCA_019787425.1 Platygyra sinensis | reverse complement strand
TAAGATATTTTTGTCAGACATTTCTTGCTTTTAATTTCCAATTGCCTATCTTTAATTTGGCCATTACTGAAAAGACAAATTTGCATTTCTAATTCAACACTTAGCAATAGCTTATAATACCGTTTTGCATGCATCAAAAACAGATGATCTTACAGAATGCAAGCCATTGATACTTTTGTTTGATAATAAAGCACCGGATAAAAAATAAATTTCCTTTACTCATTGAGGTGAGGGTGCTAGACTTTATTTATGATAATGATCACCGCCCGCTAATGTTTCCGCCCTCATATTTACTCTTTAATAATTAAGCCTAATTAATTTTTTGCGCGACTCACGAAAGAATAAACAAGTGCATGTCAAAAGTGAATCTTTCGTGAACGCAATCTAGAGAAGGGCAATTGGTTACGACGGTATAACAACCAAATTGACCGTAAAACTGATCGAAGAGAATGAGCGTTAATTCACTCATCACACCAGGTTTACTGAGTATATCCTTTTACTGCATGAGTAATCAAGTACTCTCATTAATTAACCCTCCAGTCAAAATTAAACAAACCCTAAAATGTGGAATATATATCACGAGAGATCGGATATGTCATAATACAGTACTTCCTACATATGATAACGATGTTTTTCGCTTAATCTATTCAAATATGATCATAGATAATGAAACCAATCCTTTCTCTAAAAGAATTGTCTCTAGTTAGAGACAGGAACGTTAAATTGACATACTGATCTATCATATACTTTGGGACGCAACAATATTGGAACTTAAATTGCGCAAAGATTCATGCGGATTAAGTAGTAATCTTTCTTTCAGGCTTCCACCAACTGCAATATATTGCATACATTCAGCAAAAGCAGGAAATCTTTCGAGGGCAGTGTCTGCAGTCTTTTCGTTCGTGTGTTATAACGGCAACTGACGTTTATTATCGGAATGATGCATGCACTTTGTGCATTTTAGGAGTCGTCAAAGTGACTGGTAATTACTAGTAAGGTATAAATTTCTGTCCCAATGAAATACATCATTTAATTTAATATTGCTCGAATAACTTTTAAACTGTGGTTCATAAAACCACTGCGCAAACCAGTATCCCCTCGGCTGGCATTGAATAGCGAATTCCATTATAGTTTGAGAATCAATTGCACTGCACGTCCTCTTTTAGTAAATAAGAGAAAGGTAAATTAAATATCGCTTTACAAATCAGCTTAACTTTTCCACTGCTGAAATTCGAAATGTTTGGAAGTATTTAAATGTCGTAGCCCTCGGATAAGAGAGAAAATATACTTTTCTTACCATACACGAGTACACGGGAATTTTTTTCTCGGTTAATCGATTATTTTTTCAGTAAGTAGTTTGTGGACATGGCGGCTTTCCTTTTCAAAGCATGCACCTGAATTATTTATTGTTATTCGCTGAATTTTCCATTAAATCTAAGAGCATTCTTTGATCTTTTCAAAAACGACAACAAAATGTTTGTTTATCACACAAGGGATCAAATAATCCTTTACAAAGTCTAGAAAAGTATATCCTGTCTTTTTTGTGTGTAAATTCGATTTCATTTTATACGCGAAATAGGGAACCTAAATAGCTGTCTTCCGTATTAGGTTTACCAAAAAAGGAGTTAGTTAAAAGCTTTTCAGAAATCGAGTGTATACATCAATGATTTGAATTTCAGATTCGGATTATTCAAATTTGAATGCACGACTTTGAGTTCGTGTTTGACTGATTATGGAGAACTTTCCTTTATATTATGAAAGGAAATAGGCTTAATTTGTTCATCGAAAATCATGTGTGGAAATGATCTAAAAACGTTTTTATCAATGAAATCGCAAATCAAAACGAAATAAAGTTATATTAAAAGTATAATTGTCATTACAAACTGGATAGTTTCTCCATGAGAAATTGTAAAATTCGCCGGGAGAACATCGCGCGATTTTCAACAATCTCCGATATTCAGGTTTTTTTAGCGCGATCGTGTGATCAGTGCAAATTTTAATGATCTCACTCTCTCCACCTGCTTTGATCGCGAGTCACCATAACAACTCACTCTTTTATCAAAACAATTGGCGAGCGCTCAGCTTATCGTTGCGGTCGAGTTTTGTCAACTTGTTGAGTTTTTGTAATGAACTATGCGCTTTCGAAAAACACTGGGCGACAAAGAAATATTGTACGGTTGGATGCGGCTATGAAAAGGTGAAAAATATCTCCTACTTTCCTTCAATGCGTTTTACAGTGTCATAGTTCATGGTTTTTTAGGAGTGAACCATCTGTTTACGACCACCTGGCTTGGCATATTTTGGTCTATCGCCAAATGAAAAATTCCCGTCTTCTTCATTAGTCTGACGCTGTTTATGAATACAAAGAACTATAAAAAATTATTATTGTATGAATACCACAATGAAAGCGGCCTTTCGGTTGTAGTTTAACTTTACGAAAAACGACGATAGGCTAAGGCTTGTGATAGAAAAGGATTTTTCGCAGTTCAATTGGCCGATTTAACCATGAAACAATTCTGAGACAAATTGCCACATGTGGGCAAAATGATTGCTAAACTCAACCGCACTCTATAAACGCATTTATAAGTTTCTTTTACTGGTTTAATCAACTCGGTGGTAAATTGGTTTTTGGTCCGCAATGACCTATGCAAATTAGCTTGTTTCGTATTGTCCCTGAACGAAAATAGCCAAGACCATTATAACTAACTAATTCCAAGTAATTTCCGATCCGCGGCGCTTGGAAACTTGGGGAACTAAAGCCGGTAAAAAATATTTCACGCTCCACAGGGCTACTTCAAGAATTGGAAGCAATGTGCGAGGCAGTGTACACACGTTAGCTGACAAATCTATGGCGTTATGGGACAAAGTACGGAAGCGGTTGGGGAATTCGGAAAACTCGGCTGGATGCAGTTGTGGTCGAGAATACCCAAATAGTGAAGGCGTTTTTTACGAAGATTACTTCACGAGGTGAGCGGGCAGGCTAATTTTTGGGTAAAGTTTACAGAAGTTACGGTTTTGTAGGTTTTTAGGTTACAACTGGTGGTCAAGCACGCTTGCTTCCGACAAGTCGAGTGGTTTTAAATATTTGAAAACGATTTGGATGTTCTTTAAAAATCGTTAACCTATTATTTTAATCGTTGGAAGGTCCGCCTGTATTGCGATGAGAAATATAAGTAGAATCGACTTTGGGTAACAAAAGGGGATTTTCCCGACATTTATTGACGTTTCGCTCAAAGTATCAGATTGTGAGTTCAGTTGGTTCGTGAACTATAGTAGTTTCTGGTGTTTAATTTCGAAGCGATTCTTTTCTGAGTAATAAGCTTAACGCGCTCACAAAGAAACGTTTGAAGCTCGATCTTTGAAGATGTTTGAAGATTTTCAGATTTTCAGAGCGCGAAAATCCGTCGGTCGGAGTTTCAAAAAAGGACTGGCACTAGCGTTGGCTTATTTACAAAATGGCGGAACTTTCGTTCACATCAAGTTCAGGTTTGGAGCCTCATACAATTCCTCTGAAAGAAAGGTACCGCCTTTTTGTTGATTTGAAGTTTATTCTTAGATTTTCTATCATATTTTTATGTTTCAAAATGTGTGTTTTGTGGTGACTACTAGTGAAACAGGGAAAATACTTATCTCGGCGACAAGCGAACAAGCAGCTGTTTTTTGGTTTTTAGCTTGTCGTCAGTTCTGTGTGCTATTAAAGCCGTTGAAAATGCGTTTGATGTGGAAAATTCTGTTTAGATTATCAGTTAAATCAATCGTTTTGTCATGCCTGACACATTTATCTTAGTCCACTAATCTTTGAGGTTTCTCAATTTTAGCATGAAATAAATGATGTATTGATCACTGATCGGAATTTCTGAGTTTATTGGGCAGTTTTATTAGCTTGCAGACTAAACAACGAGAGTCAGATAGAAATATGATGTAAACGCTTACCTCCCAATTTAACTACACTGTATTTACGAAAACAATGCCTTCAAAGCTCAAACCTATCTTTTGACATAGCTTTTCACTTTCTAATAGACCTTTTTCGCTTGTACATTTTGTTTTCCCAATACAGATCATGGGATGATACTCAGGAGATTTGATCTTTTGTTTTGTTCATTAAAAAGGGTACATGCAAGCATGAATATGTCTGCATGTACTCGTTTTAATGAACAAGACAAAGGATCAAATCTCCTGAGTATCATCACATTATCTGTATTGGGAAAACAAAATGTACAAGTGAAAAAGGTCTATTCTATGATCATAACGAAAATTTCATATATATATATATATATATATATAATCAGTTAAGTAGATCCCTTGAGCCAACAACGTATCACCCCCAGGAGGATCGCAAATGGATTCACAGTCCAAGTTGAGGAGAAATTATGAGTAAGTTAAGAGAAACTCAACACTGGACAACTTCTGAGGAAATTTGAAAAACTGTAATTGCCCTGAGCGGGATTTGAACCCACGTCCCCCTGATCACTAGTCGGGTGTGATGACCACTACACTATCAGGACAACCATGCTGGCAACATGGCTGATTAATCATTTAATGTGTGGCATTTTTCGTGGTACTCCCTGCAATAAGATATGCACTAAATTCACATTGGGCTGCAATTTAACACCTGTCTTGTGATTTTATTGAGAGATAGGTTCCTGGGGATCCACGATCTGTCTAGACATGAACCTTCTTTATATTAATGTACATATCAATTGCATTGTCAATACTGGACCATGATAACTATCCAAAATATGACTACCAGAAAATTGGTCATCAGTAAATTCTGGTAACAGAGCTAAGACGAATCCAGTTTAGGTACCCAATCTTAACAAAATTTGACTGCCACCAAGCAAGTGTCTGATGGATTTGTTATAATAAATTGCATGACAATAAATTAATATTGTCAGTTGCAATTGGTGACTGCAGACAAAAATGGTTGGCATGAAGTCCTGCCATTAATTAGTCAAAACAAACCAACTTGAAGAAAACAACTGCTTAACGTTCTAGAGAATAGAGACGCAAGTGACTGGTTCCAAAAACTTATCTCCTTGATTGCTTTTGTCATAGCTCCTTATCATAAAATACCAGTTGTCACATTATAAATTGACCTGGTATTTGTTTGGTCAGAACAGTGTGACAATTTATTTGCATTTTGAAATATTAGCTTATTGAGTGAATTGAATAACGTAAGCTCTGATGACATTTTCCAGACTCCTCATCCTTTAATCTTGCATGTATATTGACACACATCAATTAAAAGTCTCGAACTGTTGCAAATTGGGTTGCTTTTTTATTTTGCTTTCTCCTTAAATTTGTTTTTAGATTTTCACTGCTACTGCTAGAACCAGGCGAGATCTACTTTGAAGATTTTAGTGTTTTTCATTATCCATATGACCTGCCTGAAGAAGAAGCCATCAAAAGGTATATTACATCCTTTACTCAGTATAGTTGCTCACATGTGCATATCTATTAATCATATGATAAATAACTACCATTTCTTTTTCTTGATGAGACACTTAAGTTTTGTTAAATCTTTAAATAGTAGAATTTTGTTGTTATTCTTTTTACAGGAAGCAAAGAGGAAGATTAAAGATATGTTCGAAGTCTATACTTTTTGATCCAATTGACACATCTTGTCCAATTTTAAAGGTACATGGGTGTTTTGTTGTGACTAGTGTTTAGCCTGCGTGGCAGGCCGTAGAAAGGGAGTGAGGAAAGTCAAAATGAGCGCGGGATCGGAGAGAGAAGGAACGGCCTGCAAGGACGCTATTGTTTTCTTTGTTTTTTACGTCCACAAGATGAACGTAAAAATCCTGATTGGTCAGATTTAATGAATTACCTAACTTCATCCTTCTGATTGGTCAGCAACCTGTCATTCGAAACCATTAAGGTCTTCTTACATTTATATTCAACCAGGCAGATAAATCTAGAGATCGTTTCGAACTAATTCATCAAAGGTTAGCCGATGTTAGTAATAACGCCTCTTTCAGAATTGTTAGCGACCTGATTATTGAAGTCGAGGCCATGAAATCTACTGTCTGATGTTTACATGTAACTCAGAAGGTAGTAATTTGTTTGGAAGACATCGAAGGGAGCAAATTTGACGTTGTCTGTGCATCGGCGGAAAGTGTCACAGATAAGCGATTTCTACAATCATTGAAGAAGAACACTACTGAGTAGCAGTTTAGTGGCTGACAAGTGAGTCGCGTACAGTTGAAACATGAACAGGCACTGCAGGCCGACTGCGAATCGATGTAAGAAGCAATCACTGCTATCCCAAAGCTCTTCAACTCTGAATATTTCTTTTCTCTCCAACGGTTTGAATATATTTCCACGAGCTTTAGCCACACATTTGCCATGTTACTTTTAGATTCATCTGGCAAACTCTACAAACAGTGTTACAATTGCTTTCTTTTTGGCCCGGCGTCTTCTCGCTTTTCCCAACGTCCGAAGCCAAGGTCTTCAAATTTTAACATTCATTTTTCGTGCAAAACAACAAAAACAAGAAATACGAGAACCCATTGGCGCCTTCAGATTTTGTCACGAAAGAAGTAATGTGATTCTGATTGGATGATTTTGACAGCCATACATTCCACAGTTGAGTGGGTTTTGCATAGTTAACTAGAGGGCTGAATGAAGAAAACAATAGCGTCCTTGCAGGCGTCCCCTACCGCGATCCTCAAGCGTCTGTTCTCGCGCTTCGTGCGCTCGTCTTTCCCCTTTCCCTCCCCTTCGGACGCCTGCCACGCAGGCTACCATTTACTTGGTTCATGTACATGTAGATAGTTTAGTTTTATATCACAGGGCTAATGGAGTTTACCAGTGGGCTGTAAAGTACATTTTTCTCCTGGGTAGTTAATTAACATTCGTGTCAGTGATGAAATTTTTGATAACAATCAGGTTATTATTTTCAGAGATGCTTCCTTTGGAACTTGTTCATACAATCTCTCTTTAATGGATGTGCTAAATGGTCTTTACAAGGTACATACATGTTACGTGTAATGTAACAATTTAAACTCAAATTGTGTTGAGATCGTACTCAATGTAGCAACTTAGAAATATGTTTTGTGATCGTTCTTTGTTTATGGCTTAATTGTATTACATGTAAAACTTCTCTCTAAAGGCTGGTTTTAACTAGCGACGGAGTTGGAGTCGGAAGCAGAACACTGATTCTGCCCATGACTCCATTCCTTATGATCAAGTGAAAACTACATTGCCATATTTGTAAGCAGAAGTGGAAGAATAAACCAATGACAATATTCAATTCCGGGCTTTGCGATTGGTTGGTTCTTCCGCTTCTGCTTGCCACTCCGACAACTTAGTTTTCACTGGATCACATGCAATGGAGTTGTAAATGGAATCGGAAGAAATGGAAACATTCTGATTCTTCCGACTCTGACTCTGTTGAGTTTATGACTCCACTTACAACTCCGATTTTCGATTTTCACTAGGTCATAAGCTCTCTTATGACTCCGACTATGACTCTGACTCCGACTCCTGTGCTAGTGAAAACCAGCCTTAATAATCCATCCCAATAATTTGAAAGTAGGTTGTAAATTAGTTCTCCCCAAGAAATTTAATATGTTTAGTGGTATTTAACGATAAATCTCTCACAAACACATGCAAATTAGAGTGTTACATATATACATGTATTTTAGTGGAACAGTGTAACTATCTTGTGATTCATGTCAATTTTTTTTAAATTTAGGCTTTGCAAAATGGATTTTTTAACTTTGATACTTTTGACGTTGAAGAGTATGAACATTATGAGGTTGGAAACTTTCTATTTTTTATTAATTTATGCTTTGTATGTATGGAGCTTAAGATTGTACAGTGCAGTAGAGCTAGTACAGTAGAAATTTCAGCTGTATATACAGTCATGTACAAGTACTTTCAGCAATAAATGGTCATTGACCAATCAGACTTCCTTATAAAAACTCAATCCTTGCCATTAAAACTTACAAGTGTCTCCTGGGAAACCTTCAGTTGTTGTTTTCTAAGGGACAGTGAGGTCATGTTTTTATACATGCCTCTTTCCATTCACGTGATGCACATGAAAAACAAAAATCCCGGTAAAGCCCAGTTTTGCAGGTCATGGAAAACCTGGAAAGTAGTGGAATTATAATTATAATTTCATCTTCCAGGCCTGGAAAGTCATGGAAAAGCAATGTACTTTCTGAGAATGAAAAGGCAAAAAGATCAAAAGTTGAAAAGTAGCAGACAAATTAGAAAACCAGATTTAATTTTAGTAACAAAATAAACACCAGCACACATTTTATGCTTCATAACATGAGAAAATACCTTGAAAAATAGATTGTTTTGACAATACTTTATAGAGAACAAATGCTTAACATACATGTAGGTCATGGAAAACTCAGAAAGATCATGGATCCGTTTAGGGTCATGGAAAGTCTTGGAATTTTTAAAGCTCAAACATGTACATGTTGCAGTTTATTTTTGGTCTCAGTTAATTTAATTTATAATTTAACCAGTTAGTTTTTTCGAACTAGGTTATTTTATTTTTAACTAGTTAGTTTTTTTCTAACCAGGTGATTTTATTTTTAACTAGTTAGTTTTTTTCTAACTAGGTGATTTTATTTTGAACTGTTCATATTTTCAAACTGGGTTGAAATTTTCAAACCAGGTTAATTTGTGTTAAAGGGCAAGGGTGAGTCTGGGACCAATAACTTATTAGACCAACAAATATGAGCAAATTTGCAACGATTGCTTGTGTGGCATAGTGGAGATGAAGATTGACTTCAAACCCCCACCCAAAAAAAAAAAATAGTGGAAAAAATCACCTAGTTAGAAGAAAACTAACTAGTTAGAAATAAAATCACCTAGTTAGAAAAATACTAACTAGTAAAATTATAAAATTAACTGAGACCAAAAATTAACTGCAACATACACACCTTGTGAATGCATTTTTTATACTACTTGTAACTGTGCTTTCTGTTTTTTTTTTTTCAGAGAGTTGAAAATGGAGATTTCAACTGGTTATTACCAGGTGAGAACTTTTGTATCTTTTCACTCAAATCTGTACAGACTGTGAAGTCTTTAAAATGATCTTAGTCCGTGGCTTAGGATTGCAGTGATCACACAAATCCAAGTTTAACTCACATTGCTTGTTGCTTTTTGTAACTTTAATTTTAGCTGTCTTTAGTTAGAAAGTCACTTGGTATACATGCATATAAAAAATAAGTAATATTTTGCTGACTCTGAATTTACATGAAAACTTCTAATATTAAAGTTTATTAAATAATCTTGGATTTTTTTTTTCAGATAAATTCTTGGCATTCAGTGGACCTCATAATAAAAGTAGAATTGAAAATGGTAAGCATGCCAACTTTTGATGGGAATGAGATTTCTATTTACATTTTTTATCAAACATTTGATGTTGCATGCATGTATGCTAGCTATGTTTAACTGATTGGGTTATTCCAGAAAAAAACTCCATACACCCCTGACGGATGGGGTCGTTTTTAACTCCCCTCTCACCTGGATTTCCTGAAACACAAGACCCCCCTCCTGTCTGGATTTCCAAGACAAAAGACCCCCCCCCCCCCCCCCCCCAGTCCCACCTGGATTTCCAGGAAAAATATTAGGTTTAAATTTAATTAATTTAAGTTAACAGAAGATACACACAATTACGTCTAGAAGATGTTCCTTTTGTTAATTTCTAAAGCTTCAGCTACATTATATCAAAAATACTATTGCAAGGAACTGAGAAATAAAAGGAGCAAAAATGTGAAAAAGCGATCTTGAAAGTGTTTACATTCTTAAAATTCAGTTGCCCTTTTTCTTTCTTTGCGCCGAATAATATGGTCCTAATGTACAATTAGGGGAGAATATATGATTAAAGAGTTCAATAGTCATTCCTTTTCGAGACATAAGGTCAGTCTTGTCCACTGAAGATCAAGAACTTCTAAATGAAGCCCTTTTGCAGAATGAAAGTTTAAACTTGTTTATCGTTAAAATTCTTTTATAAGTTACAGTGTACATATAAAGACTATATAACTTGATTCACATATCTTGCCTTCAAGAGCCTGTACTGTAGTTCTAATCTACAGTGGAAAAAAAAGTTCAAACTTGTGTTGTGAAGAGCTTTCTCAGTCTGCCAATAGTTTCTAAAAGTCTTTGGTAATAGTGAAGAATAGTTCCCAAAATATACTGTCGGCCGACTGTCGGCCAACTGTCGGCCGACTGTTGGCCAACAGTCGGCCAACAGTCGGCCAACAGTTGGCCGACAGTTGGCCAACAGTCGGCCAACAGTCGGCCGACAGACGGCCAACAGTCAGCCGACAGTCGGCCGACAGACGGCCAACAGTTTGCGTTATGTTTGAGGCCAAAGTGTTGGCCGACTGTCGGCCGACAGTCGGTGACCTGTTGGCAACCTGTCGGTAATGTGTCGGTAACCTGTCGGTGGGGCAAACAAAAATGATCGTAAACATTTACTTGTCTTTTGCTTCTAAACTACATAAAAAGAGTTTAAGTCATTTCATAACGATACCTTGCTCAGCACTTTCGATACTAGTATGGCTTTTGTCCACTGTTTTAGCGTTGACTAGCGATACTTTCCCAAATTGGTTCCTATTCATTTATCCGCCATTTTGAAAAGTTCTTCTTGTTCAGACATACACGAAGTACTGTTAACTAGCGTTTTGCAATGCATTATAGGGCGATTGGAAAATTACTTTTAGCTTTGCGTATTTCTTGCCCTAAAATGCTTAAATCCGAAGCCTATTTTGTGTAAAAACAAAGATATGAGAAATGGGTACTAAATTTACCACTACATTTTGGTATGTGCAGTCGGGAGATGGAGTAAAAAAGCCTGTTTTACAGTTCAAAGAGGATCAAGGAGATAGGTAGGAATGTTACTGGATCCGGTACGATCGACAGATTTCGATTTACTTTTTTCAACCGGAAAAGTTTTTGACTCTATTTATTTTTACTCTTTTTTTCAGTCGATTTGTGCTCTACTATAACAGTGTCGGCCGACTGTCGGTAATGTGTCGGTTATCTGTCGGTAACCTGTTGGCCGACAGTTGGCCGACAGGTTACCGACAGCCGAATATGGGAGCTATTGTTCACTATTACCAAGTCTTTGGGCTTTCATTAGTATATCAGAATGACAAAATGTGTGATGAAGAGAACATGTAGCCAAGACAAAAGCACTTGAAACAGCCCCCATTCACAAAATGAAATTTTTACATGTACATTCAACAAATTATTTTAAGGTTATTCCTCACAATTGCACTGTGCATCCTTTCTGCGCATAATTTATGGCATCATTTAGCGCGCTCTCGTGCTCCTGCACACTGAAAACATGGCGGATTTGCCTTGATATTGAGCTCTTTCAGTTGAAAAATGGCTATAGCTCATCAACGAGCATGGGCACCCCAATTTTTTTTCCAGTCATTGTAATCAACTTATCATAAACTTTGCTTGAGGAAAGACTGATCTGATTTCTATTGCTGAAAATTGAATAAATAGCGAAAATAGCAAGTAAACTGTGGTCTTTTCTATTTTGCCCTATGGTAACCATGTCAAGAAATTTGGTTGAAATTTTAATCAAGGATTCAGCTTTCTGCCTAAATCAAACTTAAAAAGTTTATTTGTGTCCGATACAATGCATTGACTCCAGTTTAATGCGTGTTCTCATGAGTCTCGGTCGCAAATAAATCTTTTCTGAAACTACCCATTAAAAAAATATGTTTTTGTTATAATACCAATAAAAAAAACTTCTTGTGAATAGGTTGGGCTGAAGGATTAATTTTAAAGGAGCTGCGTTATGGTTATAACCAGTTTGAAAAGTTTGGCCTAAATTTTTCAATTTCGTTTTTGTAATCCGTGGTAATCTTCTCCATCCTTAACCATCCTTGTTCCTTTATGGTTTATTATTATCTCTTTGGTGTTTTTCTATCTTTGTAAAGTATTATTTTCAGGTAGTTTTGTCGATGGTCAAAATAACTCAAATTAATGTGTCTGAGCTCCTTTACATGTAAGATTTAGAATTTTAACAAAATATTGTTTCATTCTATTAAACAGCTCACTGTAAGCAATATTTCATGACAAAAATTAATAACTTCCAATTTCCTTTTTATAGGCTATCCTTTGCATGCACCAGAAGCCTACATTCCGTACTTTAAAAAGCATAACGTAACATCAGTTGTTAGACTCAACAAGAAATTTTACGATGCAAGGAGATTCACGGATCATGGAATAGAGCACTTTGACTTGTTCTTTGTGGATGGTACAGTGCCAAGTGATATGATAGTCAGGTTAGTTTTAATAAATATATTATTGTTATTACAGAGGGTTTCACGTAACTTTTGACGAACGGGTTCCGGAATTTGTTCGGAAATTCTGAAGTTGGCGACGAACTTTGCAATTTGCTCACGTAGTTACCAATCTTGTTACGAACTTCGCCACGAGGTTGAGAATTACGTTGCGAACTTCTTGATCCAAAGTTATGGCCGATTTAGAAATTGTATGTCTCTGTTTAGGGACAAACTAGACCAAAAAACCTACGATTTCATTTTTCAAACTGTAGTCACCAACCAGTTCACATCAAGGCTTCAACTAAAATTGCTGACATCAGAATAACTCGACTACATGTTTTCGAAGGATCTCGCGCAGGGAGCAAAAGCTCTTCTCGTATATCATGTCGATTTACTGAAGGATGAATCACCTTTACCAAAGAAAACCAAAAGACGAAGGGAGGAAGTACATGGAAATGAAACTTCGACTGCTACGGAGTCACGCAGAGTAAGTTTGACATGTGCCACAAGTTTGCACGTGGTCACAGGTGTTCAGTCGGCATATTTAACCGTTCTGCACCGCTTTCACGCAGCCATAAATACTGGGTCGTGTTTGCTTGCAGTACTCTGCGTAGTAGATAACATCATCAGTTCGTGCAGAGCGTATTTTATTTCCTCCCTTTCCTGCCTCAACATGTCCAGCTTTGCGAACGAAATTGTCAACAATACTAGAAACAGTCTGTTTGTCGAGTTTCAGCTCTTTTCCGATTTCTGTTGGCCCTTTATCTTGTAGCCAGTCATCTACAATTTTTTCCCGCACATTGTTTGGTAAAGCTTTACCTTGTCGGGTGAAAGGATTCATAATTATACCACACGCTTCAGCAAACTTAAGTTTCCGAACTGTGGTTGCGAAGTTCACGTTGTAATTTCGAACTTCGCTGCGAAGTTCCCAACTTGATTTGCAACTACGAAATCAAATTGCCAAGTTCGTCGCCAACTTCGGAATTTCCGAACAAACATCAGAAACCGTTCGTCATAAGTTATGTGAAACCCTCTGTAAAAAGTATTGTATAATATTTTAAACTAAACTTTTACATATACAAATATGTGCTATGTGGAGAGGATGGTACAAAATTGTGTTGTTTTCATTGTGCCACTGACTTGCAGTAAGCTGTCTTTTGTGCAAAGGTTGTCATTAGCTTGGGCATTTTGGTTAGGAAAATCAATGTGTGTTATGTTATGTTATGTTATGTTGTTATGTTATATGTTGTTGTTATGTTACATGTATGTTATGTTACGTTATGTTATGTTATGTTATATTGTTATGTTATGTTATGTTATGTTATGTTATGTTATGTTATGTTACATGTATGTTATGTTATGTGTTCATAATGGCAGCTTTTGATCATGGCAACCAAAATGGGTGCAGCAGTGCATGCTCTTATTGTGAACTACTTTAAATCTTTGGTAAACCCCATGCCTGAGACAGTCTGAGTTGGCATTGTACAGTGTGTTGTTTTTGTGCTTATGTAAACTCCGGAACTTGTACGGTTGTGTATAATTGTACTAACAAAATGTTAATTTTTTGTTTGAAAAAAACAGGCGGTTCTTGACAATTGCAGAAAATTCAAAAGGAGCAGTTGCAGTTCACTGTAAAGGTGAGATTTAAACTGCTCTTCATTGAATACTTGATTGTTTTAAAATGTAATTGTTCACTTCCCATACATGTAAGCTAAGATTTTTGGAATCTACCATTGCAGCTGGTCTTGGTAGAACTGGTACATTGATTGCATGTTACATGATCAAGCACTACCGATTTACTGCTGCAGAAGCCATTGCATGGTTAAGGTAAGACGTGATTTGCTGCTAAATCTAATCTTTGTTAAAGTGCTTCAATTGTTTACTTTAGTTTTATGGAGTTATGGTAAGATTGTGGAAGAACTTGATAAAGCTGTTGGAAGACAAGCCACAGCAAGTTGTACAGCTCTTAGCTTGGTTTAGTTGTGTGTGTTGTTTTATCAAGCTTTAGATCTGAAGTATAGTTTTTAGCATGCACACTTTCTTACATGGTATTTTTTTAAATCTTGTAAAGATAACCAAATCCTTTTCTTTTTTGAATAAAGAATATGCCGCCCTGGATCAGTGATTGGGCCACAACAGAACTTTTTAGATGAGTAAGTTCCGCAGTGATTTTCAGTACATGTTTTTTGGAAGGTCTTGGTAATTTTTCTTTTGTTATTCCTTGGTAAGATGTGCACTGGTCTTACATGTACATGTAGAAGAGCATTGCCAGTCTAATGACAATCTACATAACTTTGGTTATACTGCAAGTGACCATGTGGTGTTCAAAACAAACAATAATTATACTGTCTTTTAATAATTATTATTATACAATGTAAATTGTACATGTACTTCATGGTGAACAACTGCAACCTTTTTTGACATTTAAAGACTGTTATCAAATTTGGTGAGAAGTCTGTTCTCAATTGGTTAGGTTGTTTTCTACTGCCCTTGATAACTTTTTTGTTGTTCTGTAGAAAACAAGCTAGTTTATGGATTCAAGGTGACATTTTTAGAACAAGAGAAAAAGAGAAAGCCGAGAGAGGTTAGTTTGTCCAAGTCTATCTTAGGTGGTAACTGTGCCTTTAAATACAAATATATGGACCTATAGATCCTCTTTACACAGGTCTGGACAAATTTCTGCATGGACAAAATCTTGCACAGTTTCACCTTGCGTTTGCATGGGACCGGGGGAGGTGGATGAATTTTTGAATGGCCAAGCGTGCAAGTATGGGACCTGAAAAATGCAGGTCAACTTTTTGACCCGAACGGTTTCCTATTTCATACGAAATCATGTAAACCTAAACCGTGCAAATTTTTGCTCATGTAGTGCTGTTAAAGCCTGGAATCTAGTTATGTTTTGCCTGGTTGCTGAGCAAAAATGAAACATTTGTTACATTATTTTTGTCCCTGGTTTTGTTGCATTTTAATTAAGACAAAAGAAACAAACAAAGCAGTTTACAGACATGCCCACTCAATCCCATGTTGAGAACAAAAACCAACAAAATATTTTTTTAAAACATTTTTGTTCCTGATGTGTTAAGTTAATACCAAGAATTTGATTATTCTCTTAAAGCAATTAGTTCCTTACTTTTTTTCTTTCATTATATTCAAAACACCAGTTGACAAATGTGGTGTAAGCAGGCTCATTAGTGGTGTGGACACAATCAAGATAGAAGATTCTGTGAATACGAGACCAGGCAAACTTTACAAGGTAAATTCATATTGAAGCAACGTATACATTCGCCGATATTTTAGTTGTAGTTTCGTGTCACCGTAAGTTTGGTGTACTTGTGGCATATAGGATACCGTATTTACCCGTGTATAAGTCGACCTTTTACAGCCTAAAAATCGGTCCAAAAAATTGCCCTCGACTTATACATGGGTCAAAAACTGAGATAGAAAAAGTTCAGGACAAATTAGCATAATAATTGTCGCATATGTCAACTAACATCCACTTTTACACGGTACAAGTTACGATGTCTTTTCCCTGATCGACTCGAGAAGTTCAAGTTAAAGTGCTTCAAGAATGATCTCCTAACGTAAAGCTGAATGTTCTAGATACTCACTGGCACATTTCTTGAATAAAGAACTAATATTTGTTGCCAATACAGTGGCAAGTCCTCTCAGCGGAAGCCACAGTTCTAGCTTCGAAAGTTCGTTGCTTAGTAACCTGGCTTTCTAACCGTGCAAGCGTGTGTGGTCCTAGTAGCTAGCTCGGTTACCAAGTTCCAAGCATCGTGGCACTTTGTTTATCGAAGCATTTTCAAAGTTTCTCGAGCTTCCTTGGCATTTAGCCTGTCTTCTAAACGTGCATTACAACTCTCCACAACGATAAAGGTTCGCTGAAGATAAGTATGTGTTATTTTGTAAGCTTATTTCAAAAATTATGAAGAAAATGCAGGTTATACTCGTGTCGTTAAAACACGCTTCAACGCTAGTGTACGCGCAATAATAAACTTTATGTCCAAACTTGCTGTGATTTTTTTCTTGTAATGTAGCGTTCATGAAAGAAAATTCTAAGATAGAAGATTAGTTTTTCAAGAAAATTTGTACCCAGAAATAAGAAAAAACTTATTTTTTGCCTCCAAAATGGGGGGTCGACTTATACACGGGGTCGACTTATACACGGGTAAATACGTACATTTTCTGAAGGCATCTCAACTTGCTACTAATTCATCAAGTTAGGGAGGCTCGAAAGGGTTTTTAGCTGCACGCGTGCGCGCAATCTACACACGCCATAACTAAGATGCATGCGTCAGCTGAATCAGTATTAAAATCAGCACACCGGAAGTTAATGCTGCGTAAAATCGCGCGAACCGGAAATAAAATCTGCGGAAAAACATTTGTTTTTAGCTTGAAAGTTTGCTCGGTGACCTATCTTGATTTTTTGCATACACGCACCAATCGCGATGGCACTTCAGATATAAGAGTTTCAGGGAAAATTATCTAGTGGAGTTTTCTGTAAGCCATAAAACGCGTTTTCTTTAAATATATTTAATTCTACTAGATAAAATTTTTCCATACTGTCTGAAAAGTTAAAGAATTTAGGGGACTTTCCAACAAAGAAATAAAAATGGTAGGTCACCGAATTAGTTTCTCAGATAATTTACAAAAACTGAAATTTAGAGGACGCTTTTGTGGACCTTGTGCGTTGCCATGGTAACTGATATGACGTCACAAGCACCCTTAAAGTATAGCCCAACAATAGAGTTGCAAGGAGACATATAGTTTGCCCACACCATTAAACATCCTTCTTTGTAGTCTTCCATCGTTTCACAAACAATATAGCAACGAAAAACCCTTTCGAGCCTCCTTAAAACGAGAGAAATCAACCATGGATGATGACGTTTGGAAAGGAGTTTTTCAATTTAATTATTCAGCAAGGATATTTTGGATTTATTTTTATGTGATTTCTTCCTGCAATTAAGTGATTTTCGATAGTACTTATTCATATTTGCAAGCACTTCGAAATGTATCAGAAATTCTCTGCCTCATATCTTATAATTTCAACTCTCTTTACTAGGGTTTAGAAATGTGATGAATCTGTTTCTGTCATGGGTAATACGTAACTTGAAGAGCAAGAAAAAATGGAATCTGTACTTTAAAATACACCTGAATATCTTTCGATATCTTTCGATAGGCGCCTGGCAGGCTTTTTTTGCCCCTCGAAACAGACAGGGAGTATGAGGCGAGATGCTTCAGACTTACATGTTGTAAAACGAGAAAGAAGAGATGCCTCAGACTTGGAACGAGAAACAATCGAGCCTACACCAACCCACGTTTGTTTGCGTTCACTCTTCTGACTCTAATAGGAAAGACCAGCTTCTAGCAGTCTGATCTCTTGCTTTGACAACACTTTCTGATTAATGCTGTTTTTTTTTTCTGATTTAAGGATTTAACGCCCATCCTACGTGCTACCCCAACATCAGCTGCGTCGCTGATAAGTGAGCGCAGTAGTATTCTTTCTCCCAAGGAAGTGACGATTAAAGATTCTAATGACAATGAAGAGACAACCCAAGGGGATGAATTAAGGCGGCTCAAGACAAGTCGTGCTCTACGGCACCCACGCTCAGCAACAACCGGGGCGTTAAAGTAAGTTGGTTAATCACTTTGTTTAACACGATGTATGCATGAAAATGTGCTCAGTGGATATCATGTGAATGGTCACACATTAGGATTCCAGTCACAGATTTTGAAGTTAGTACAACGATGTACTAACAAAATTAACGGTACAACGTGAAAGTACTGGCCGATAGCTTTCACTTGAATAGTCACGCATTAGGGTTTCATTCACAAAGCCTGAACCACCGTGAACAGCGTAATAAACAGTACCACATAAAAGGACTGTTCAATAGCATTCATTTGAATGGTCACACACTGTCTAGGGATTCTTCCATAATTTAAGGTAACCGTTATAAACCACCTTGTACAGCATAATAAACAGTACCACATGAAAGTACTGCTCAATAGCTTTTATTTGGATGGCCACACACTAAGGATTTTTCCAGACTTTAACATTTGAACCACCTTGTACGGCATAATAAACAGTACCATGCTCAATAGCATTCATTTGAATACACTTTTAAAAGACGAAACAACCTTGTACAGCATGGCCAACTGGAAAACATGGACTGGACTCTGGACTGGACCCTGGACTGGACCCTGGACTGGACTTTGGACTGGACTGTATTAAACGAAGTTAATATTTAACTACTAATATTATGATTAGCCATTTCTAAATAATTATTAACCAGCGGGGAAATTTTTCAACACTTTCAACACGTTTTGAGAATGCATGTGTTTTTAAAGGAGCATAGACGAAAAATCTAACAGTGCTGTCCAGTAGTTAACTTTAAATTAACGCCCAAGTCGCTATTGGAGGGTAGGTGCCCAAGAAACCCGGGGGCTGCAACCGCAATCACAACCCCAAGGCACTAGAACACCCGACTGGCCTGCCCGACCCGCAACCAAGCCACGAGCCCCCCGCGCCAAGCCCCCCTCAGGCACCCGTCACACTCGAGCCAGATGGCTCAGTGGAGAGAAAATTATTTAGGGGGAGGGGGGAGAGGGAGGGAACACCGAGAACCGCTAAACTACCAAAACTACTAAACCCACAAACGCCACACTAACAGAGTTATAAACACGCTGCAAGCACATGGGATGACAACGCATGAACTAACCCAGAATACCGCTGGACAAAGTCAGCCCCGGGACTCCCACTGCCATATGACTGCTGCAAACGCTGTGGACTACAACAACGCTAAACAAACGCTAATACACGGCCAGAACATTGGCCAACGCTTACAAAGAATGCCACTGACCAGACTACCTCCTGGCCACAACTCTGTACATTCACAGACTATATCACAAACGCTACATAACACATTAAACGCTAGCAGATGGCCCAAAGCACTAACACCACCTGCAAACAAGATAAGCTCCTAGTCGTTAACTATGTTAAATTCCATTTAACTATATTTAACGCCCAAGTCGCTATTGGAGGGTAGGTGCCCAAGAAACCCGGGGGCTGCAACCGCAATCACAACCCCAAGGCACTAGAACACCCGACTGGCCTGCCCGACCCGCAACCAAGCCACGAGCCCCCCGCGCCATGCCGAAGGGATCTCCGGGTTAATATAACCCGGAGCAAAGGGGGCTCGGGGCACCTAGGCCCAAGCCCCCGACAGCCCCCAGCCTGAGGCACCCACCCTCACTGGTATCCAAAGTAATCCACTACCTGTTAAGCCACCAACTGGGAGGAGACACTGACAATGGAACTAACTGGAGTCCGGATATAGATCTGGTACGCGTCGCTAGACCAACGCCCTAAGGTTTTGATAAGGTGATCAGGAACCCCACGTGCCGCCGCAGTTGTAGCAGCTCCAATACGGAAGCTGTGACCAGAGTACGAGCCAGAGTACCCTGCACCATGTAGAATTGACTGCACAGAAGACGATAGCTGCTGCCGAGTAAGAGGACGACCATCACTAAACATAAACAGGGGTCCGGGAGCAGATCCACGCAACGACAAGTAACTGCCTAAAGCTGTTACGGGGCAGACAGAACCCACGCCACGTCCTACATAGATATCACAACCCACGCGGAAGGGGTCTGTCTTGGAGCACTTGATATGGACTTTAAAACAAGAAGGGTTCACCAAGGAGTCCGCTTGCAGGTCATCAACAGTCATATGGGTGTTAGGATCAAACACAGAGTTGACTGTGAACTCCCCAGCCCGCAAAAAACCAAAAAATCCCAAGCAGCACGCAGCCCACAACATCAGATGGTCTCTAGTAGACAGATCCAGACAGCGCTGAATGGCCTGAAGAAGATCCACTGTGATCGGGAGGCGCCTGGGTGAAACTGGACCCTGAACCCGCTTAATGCCCCTGAGTAGACGCTGCAAACGAAGACAGTTGACTAGAGGATCAGGAAGGCCATGGTCGATGTGAAGTGAACGTACCGCAGACAAATAGACCTTGATGGAGGAATAGTTCAAGTTGTCTGCCAATAAAGAAGCAAAGCGCATAAGAGTCTCCTCATTTGCTGGGGGGATGGAGCCATCCACGTTAGCACGACCGTCCTGACGGCAAAAATTGACAAATCGACGTTGGGCTGAGTGGTACACTCGCCTGGTGGAGGGGGCAAGACCTTGGGTAAGAAGGAACTGACACTTCTGAGTCAAGGCATCTGAAGCGCTGCCAGAAGGGAGGCAGGAATAGGGGATGGGGTCGCATCGGCATGAGGTACCAGGCGTCTGAACCGCTGAAATTGGAAACGAGAGAGGGCATCAGCTACTGGATTATCTTTACCTGGAACTGATGAAGCCGTAAACGAAAATGAATGACGGATGGCCAGCATAGTCAAATAACGTAGCAACACCATTAGGCTTTTGTCCCGCGAGGTGCCAGACTTAAGTACAGCCACCACAGACTCATTGTCACATAAGAACTCGACCCGTCGAGATACCCACCGAGGACCCCATAAAAAGGCGGCCACAACAATCGGGAAGAGTTCCTTGTATGCTATAGATAACGGACTTTGTTCAGCCGACCAGGCACCGGAAAACCAGTGGGATTGAAAAATAGCACCATAGCCCAAGGAGCCGGCCGCATCTGACGAGACCTGGAAGTCTGGGAGAGGGGCCCATGTGGGCATACAGAAAAAACAGAGGCCATCCCAGGTTTGAAATAGCTCACGCCACCAAGTTAGATCCCGACGAAATTCCTGATTAAGCCTGATGGGGTGATCCTCACGTCGAAATGCACAAAGCAGATTGATCATCCGGCGTAGGAATGTCCTACCCTGGGGGGCGACCTTGCAGGCATGATGGAGGTGGCCGATCAGGGATTCCAGCTCACGACGTCTACAAAAACGTTTTGCAGACCACTCATCTAATAAGGTAACAATCCTATCCCTCTTCTCAGCCGGTAGGCGAGCTTGGAGTGTTTCAGAGTCAAGTTCAATCCCAAGGATGGTAAGACGAGTCGCAGGACCCTCCAACTTATCTGGATGAAGGGGGAGGCCAAGTTGTTTACACAGACGGACACAAGTTTGAAGGTTGGTGTGGCACACAGGCGAAGATGGTGGGCCCAAGGTCAAGAAATCGTCCAGGTAATGACGGAGGAAGGTGACATCATAATTGTGAACCAGAATCCATTCGACCAGATCCGCAATGGCAGTAAAGATAAAAGGTGCAGAACGCAGCCCAAACGGAAGCACCAAATCTACAAAATAATGCCCACGCCACTGCATGCCAAGAAGGGGGCGATCGTCTGGGTGGATGGCCACATTCCGATACGCGCTGGCTACGTCAAACTTAGCCATTAATGTACCTCGACCCAGAGACATAATGCCATCAATGAAAGCATCAACTGAAACATACTGAACTGTAAATGGGGGCTTGGGGATGCCGTCGTTTACACTGTGCCCCTCAGGTGATGAAAGGTCCAAAATAAGGCGCCACTTCCCAGGCTGATTATTTTTAGGGATCACTCCAAAACGACTTATGTGCAGCCATGGAAACGGGGGCGCTGGAAAAGGGCCTGCCACCCTACCAAAGGAGACTTCATTTGCAAGTAGGAGTCAATGACTGATGGGTGTTCAGAAGAGCTACGCATGTTCGAAGAAGCGGAATTCAGAGACACCAAGGAGGGGTCAAATCCTATCCGAAAACCATCCCGTATGCCAGAAATCACATAAGCTACAGCTGATTGGTCAGGATGATTGCGTAACTCCGCTTGGAATTGGTCCAGCTGTAAAGGTGAGACCTTGGAAACCGGAGATAACGGGGTAAAAGAGACAACTGCAACGCTGAACTTAACTGGAACTGAAGCAGGAACTGAGACTGGCAATGAAACTGTCATTGAAACTGGAACTGAAACTGGAACAGAACAAAACAATTGTGCCGGCTGAGGCAATCCCTGCTGCTGGCTGGGCGACGCAATCACATTATATACACTATGTACAGGTACAACACTGAGCGAACCTCGCCCATCAGTACTGTCCCTTGTTCCCCCCATGGGGAAGGGGAGCGGGAACGACGTCCAGCTGAGCGGGGAAAGGGGCAGTCAGCCTTGGTGTGCTCTCCTTCGCAGTTGCTACAGATGTGGCGAAACCTGCACCTCCCAAACGGCCACTGGCATTTCCCTTCATTCCAAGAATGGCAGAATGGTGTTTGCCGACGGGAGTCCAGGCTGCCTGAGGAAGACTGAGGCAACCCAGACCGAAAGGAAGACCGGGGTAGCAGTGAGGAAGATGTTGACGAATGCAGATGAAAATTATAGAGATCCAGATTCATTTTGGACCAATCATTAAGGCCTGAGGCAGCAGCATCCCTTCTAAAGGCCAGATCGTATTCAAGCCAAGCCAGACCAGGATGTTGACGGGCCGTTTGAATAATGAGCAGCTTATACTTCGTCAGGTCCAACCAACGCAGGGGGAAAGTGGCACACAGGACCAGCTGGAAAATTGTGAAGGCCTCAGTCCACGTAAGGATATCCTTAATTTCGACCTGTCTGCGCTTGGCATTGGATACGAGCAGTTTTCCCTCCAAAAAGGTCTGTGGTTCCTGTTCCACGGCGCGGAGATTAACCGTCAGCAGATCTGCCAATTCGACGAACTGGCCCTCTATGATCTTCTTAGCCAATTTAGCTGGGATTGGAGCATGCCCAGGACCAACAATGAAGGCTTTCTCGGGCTTGGGTCCTGATGCAGAATAGTTTGGCAGGCTACTGGCGACATTGAGACTAGCGACCGGAGAGGTGATGGGGGCCCCGAAGCGGGCCGAGTTTGAGTCAGTGATGGCTGACACGGGAGAAAAAGTCGAAACAAAAGCAGGCAAAGTAAACGCACCTGACGACGGCCCAGTCGAAACGTTGGCAGCACAGGACACAGCAGACAGTCCAGAGGAACTAGAAGGAGAGACGCCAACCGAAGCGCTAGGGACG
>JAHPZR010007904.1:0-20000 GCA_019787425.1 Platygyra sinensis | reverse complement strand
TGGTGAATTATATCCATCTAGATCCTTATCCTTTACAAACATTTGATATCCTTTACGCAGTCTTGACGCGTTCTTTGAATTTATGAATCTCTACGGGACGCGGAACTTGTCCGTAAAGAAGAGGTCTTGTATTTACTGTTCTTTACGCAAGAGTTAAACATCCGTAAATTTTGGATTTCATGCTGTGTAACAACAAAACAAGGGAACAAGGATGATTAGGATGGAGCAGATAAACATAGTTTACAAACGACGAACTTGAAAAATTTAGGCGAAACTCTTCGAGTTGTGTAAAACGTGACACAGCTCCTTTAAGGAAACGGAAAGGTGGTTGATAGAGAGGTACTTACACGTCGTGATACTGACAGGAACGTTTTCTTACATTATTGTTGCAGGCTTGCAAACACGGCTGGTATGCAGTCAGTCATGTCACCGCTAAAGACCTCCAAGGTCTCCACTCTACCACGAAGGACAACAAGGACCTCATCGCACATGTTAAGAAGGTAATGAATGGCAGAGCAATGCGTACCAAAGAAATTAGCCGTTTTATTTTTATTTCGTGGGAATAAAAATTTCCATTTACAGTTAGTTTATTATACATGGGGCGAGTCATTGAGCCAAACTTCAATCAAAGTTCACAGGCAGGCGGGCAGGGAGGCAGAAAAACAGACTGACTGACTTACTAACTGACTGACTGCCTGCCTGCCTGCCTGCCTGACTGACTGACTGACTGACTGACTGACTGACTTACTGACTGACTGACTGACTGACTGACAGCCTGACTGATTGACTGACTGACTGACTGACTGACTGACTGATTGACTGACTGACTTACTGACTGACTTACTGACTGACTTACTGACTGACTGACTGACTGACTGCCTGACTGCCTGACTGCCTGACTGCCTGACTGCCTGACTGCCTGACTGCCTGACTGCCTGACTGCCTGACTGCCTGACTGCCTGACTGCCTGACTGACTGACTGACTGACTGACTGACAGACAGGTAGATGGACGAACATACAGACAGACAAAACAGGCCTCTAATTACAGCGGTTATCAGTCACACGCGCCCTCCAACGATTTTTTTTTCCATTTCGAAAACTACGTTTTGGTGGACGTCAATCAAATGTATCCATGACAATAACGGCGTCAAATTCTCAGAGTATCCGAGTTGCTCTTTCATCTTTACTTGACTCGTCGATAAACAGACTTATAATATCGTTTGTAGCGCCTTTTCGTTTGTCTCGCTCACGGGCAATGTTTTGAAGCTACAAATTTACAAACATTGTTCAACCACAACAACATGAGAATGAACTAAATATAAATAAATAACCTTTATTACAGAATGAACTACAAAAGTCTAACTGCTAATCTCTTGCGGCTTTCATTACCTTTTTGTTACTGACAATCCTACATGCCGTGTGGTTCTGTTGACGGTTTGCTTTGCATATGATTTGCCTGTCTGGTATTCCAATCACGCTTGAAACTCTTTAGGATAGATCTCTGCATGGATTATCAGTGATTTAGCAAGGCGAATGACAAGAATTTCTGCGGAGAAAATAATCTGCATCCGTAACAAGCTGATAAAAAGTCAATCTCCACATAAAGCGACTCATTTCAGAGGCCAGCTTTTTCAGCTACCCTATATCTTTCCCATCTTCGACTTTCTCTTTGGCGGATCGCTTACGGCTCTAGTTTTGTTTCGTATGCCGCCTTCTTCACAAACGTTTCGCTCCCAAAAAAGTGTTTCTGCTATGCAATTCAAAGACAAACCACTTTTTCTCTACATAATAGCCCTCCATCTCAGCGAAATTGCGAATTACTTTTTCATAATAACTGAGCGATTATTCCTGATCCAACGACCATCGAACATGGCCGTGAAACTGACACGACGAAATGAACACGACTATTGTCATGGATACATTTGATTGACGTCCACCAAAACTTAGTTTTTGAAATGGCAAAAAATCGTTGAAGGGCACGTGTGACTGATAAGCTCTGTAAACTTGACCCATGAATAACTCCAAACCAACACATAGTACAAAGTTGTCTGTGCTTTGAAGAATGAGAGGTTTTTACATGTATGTGGCGTGTAATCAGCTCATATGCATCTTTCATCTCACGATATTAATATATTGTTAATAATATTCCGTCTTTTTTTTCCTTTTAGTCGTATGACGTCATCCCGTGTTAGCAGCAGAGCTCTCAACCTTGCAGCTCTAGCGAAGACATAACTAAGTTATATACTACGCAGTAGAATATTGTGTTGTAATATCACTCAAAACCGCTAGTTCGGTAAGTCGTCGGAGAACCGGGCCCGGCTGTTCAAAGCAGGTTGAAACCAGTCCAGGATTAACTTTGAATCCAATTTTAAAAGTTATTACCGATAATTTCTTTTAGTTGCTGTCGTCTGGAAATGTTTTTACCTTTGTATAGGGGCAACCTGTAACTTAATGTTAGTAGAACGAAACCTTAGTTTTGAATTTTTTTCCTGGATTAGTGTCAATCTGCTTTCCAGCAGCCGAGTCAAACTGGCCGTATCCTGCAAAAAACAGTATGTTTTTGGTTCGCCTGTAATGGACGAAAAATATAGCTTCTTTTGCGGGCCACTCAGTCAGAGTGTAGCAAGTGTGAAAGCTTTAGCACAGTGTTGGACGTGAAGATTATTTTTAAAGACATGGAAACACTAGTGGATCAGCGAAGGTAGCATGGAATATGGTTAGTGAAGGGCTCGATGAAAATATTAAATAGCGGTCTGGCAATTTTACGATTAAATGTGTTTGTTGCTTATTCGTAAGGTTGATTGTGGTATGTGTACGACCGAGCTATTCCACGTTTTAAAAGAAGCCAGTTTTAGTGATGTACCAAGTTATATTGTACATGTACAGTAAAAGTCGTGGTTTGCGAGGTTTAGAAGTTAATAAAAGATTTTGAATGATTTTGGACGCACTGAGAAGAAACCAAAGATGTAGTTAAAGTACACGATTAATGTGTATGTTACTATGATTAGGATACTAAACTGACACTTTGTACAGTGTACAATCAACTGACTCATCATAAATTTTATCTTATCATAGTAAGTTGATAGTAAGTTATTGTTTTTTATGAGAAGTCAAATGATTAGCAAAATTTGCTCAAAAAGCAATTATTATCAACTTTCGGCAAGATCGAAAGGTTATAACTTTATTGAACAAATGGTAGTATGTTCATACATGTATATAATAAGTGTGATTTCTCCAATACGTATTTGGTATTATGAATATGGCCGTGCGTGGTCTGGGTACCATACACGTGTCTGTCGTACTGGGTTAGCTAGTTACCAGGGAGTTTAAGAAAAACATGACGTCAACGTCGCTAAACAAAAGGTTTAATGAGCAGAACATTGGCTGTGCACGTGCATTGTAATACTTGGTGCATTTCTTTTCTGTCCTTTTCAAGACAACAACGTCAAATGATCGCGGCATTCTGCGTTGTCCGGAACGTGAACCGTGACGGCTAAATTTTCAAGTTCTCCTTCAAATTTATCGCTGTGCTCCAGTTTCAGTTTTGTGATAGTTTAACTGTGCCTCGGAGAAACAAATGACGTAGAGTAGCGCGAGATTGTTAGTTCAAATTTAAATTCATTTTTTAATCGACTTTGTCCTCGGCGCAGTTGCCATTTTGGTGCTTAAACTTCCTAGTAACATAACCCGCTGGGGCAATTGCATTTCTTTCGCTCAACGTGGCTTCTAGATAGAGTATAGCCTTTGGGCTGTTTGTTTGTTTCGTACAATTTCGGTAGCAGGCGTAACTTTAAACTGTGGCATAAATCAAGGTGCCAAAGAAACAGTGTAGTTCTCATCAACGCGACTGAAATACATTTATACCGTATGACTTGGCCGCAGTCAAAGGAATCCGAATTTAATGTATACCAACGTATACTCGCCGACAAACGTAGTGAACTAGAAGCCATAGTGATAGAAAGAGATTAAGTTAATCTAGATCAATTCTGAAGCAAACAGTGATTTGCGTGATTTAACTTTAAAAGTGTGATATATGCCCTGTACAGTTCCGTCTAGTGACAGTTTTTAAGGGTATACATTTGTACTATAAATTATTTTTATATGAAACATTTCCAAAAGAGAGATGCCATTTTTGTGGTCTTGTTTCAGGGGTAGTTAAGGTATTTTAGCCACAGTTCGTAACCATATATGGTGTACTGTGCAGATTTTTTAACCATTCATCGTATCTACACACCCTCTCGATGCAAAAAAATACGAATGTTGTCAAACAGTTATGTATTTGGTGTGAAAGAAAATGCTTGTTAGAAGCTCTATTTATGACGGTAGTTTTTATCGAGTATTTCAGTTTTATGGACAAACCTACATAAACTACAAATTAAGGCGCTTAAGCCGAGCCTGCGAGCAAGCCCAGGAGTAAGTGGTTGCTCCCCTATAGAGCATGCTTGTAGGCTAGAAGAGGGGTAGATTTCTAGCGTGGCTCGTAGGCCTATGGTATAAAGCAAAATCAGATTCCTTAAGGGGTGATAATTCGAAATTGGCTTGATGCAAGACAAGTAATTGTGTTGCTAGCTGTGTTCTGATATCTGTTGAATGAAGTTGCTTAACCAAGTTGTGTTCCGCAGCAAATTGCGGTTTCGGGAGACATTTCTAGTTAGCATCTGCGTTTTATTTTTAACTCGTCAATAACCTGCTCTCTTACCGTGTTTATGCACCATACGCTGGGAAATTCTTTTCGTTAGCTTTTTTTATTAAACGTAACCAGTTTTTATGTATCACACATGGTTGTAATATAACCTTTACTAATAAAAAATTTCAACAAATAGCCCAGTTTAATTTGCAGTTGTATATAAAGTAAAAAAAAAAAACTCGTTAAAAAAGCCTGTTCAGATTGTTGGACAGTGAATGTGGAAATGAACGCAGCATGAAAAAAGGGGCAAACTACGAATAAACGCTCCTTCGATTTAGCTGGTGCATTGCTTGGCGTGTCTCCTAGAAAAGCATTCCATGCTGATGACGATCAGTACTTACTGGAGATCTGTGAGG
The DNA here is from genome assembly GCA_019787425.1 of Platygyra sinensis. NCBI lineage: Eukaryota > Metazoa > Cnidaria > Anthozoa > Scleractinia > Merulinidae > Platygyra > Platygyra sinensis. Next base: position 14,956 of record JAHPZR010007904.1, on the reverse strand, counting down.
AGTCTGTGATTGATGTTTCTTGCACTTGAAAAATTCCAAACCGAGAAACAATCAGGGGACACTAAACGAATCTGTATAGCAGGAAAATCTCGTACGTGTTCACGGCAACCAACATCAGCACCTAAAATGAACCACAGATTTTTAACTAGCAATACGGCTCTTTCTGTAAGCTTTAGTCGCTGTCAATTTTGTCCTCTATGCTGGTGTTCCCAAAGGAGTGAGGAGTCTTCTCTGAGGGCAAACACCGGAAATCGAAGCAACATTCTGCTCACTGTCCTGCGCTTAAAAGGGCTCAATCACGGTATTTTGAGTAATTTGGAGCATTGACAAAATTACCGTTGAATTGAAGAAAACCTGAAAATAATACTTTAAAAAGATTGAAAAACATCAAAGAAATTTGGTCAAACGCTGTCTTGAGTGTTTGTTATATCTACTCAAGCGAAGCAAAAACGAAATAGAAATCGGGAAAATGAAATCGTAAAAATCTTGAATACATTTGTTTAAAATTAAAATACCTGTTTTCTCATTAAATTAAGCTTTTTTTTAAGTGGGGCATTCAAATTTTACAAGGATATTTTTCAAACGGGTAGTTAAACTTTGACAGAGCTTTCGAGAGAAAAAAGTTCTTTGTCCTTAGTTTTTTGTTTCATTATTTCTTTGTTACAGTCAGGTTCACATAGTAAGTTCTTTTTCAAACGAAAGAAGTACTATTGTGTCAGCGGTTGTCCCCTGGAGGAACCATCAAGACTGGCACATTCATATGCTGTGTGACGTAATCACAAACACTTCCCAGGATTGTTCGTCTTATGGTACCCAGCCCTCTACTGCCTAAAATGATACACTCGGCATTTTGCTGCTTTCCTGCAGTGCAAATCACGTGACCAATCGGTCCATATGCGTAAATAGTCTTGAAGGGAAGCTGAAAAATGAAGAAACCGTTTTGTCATACAATGGTGTAATTTCATCAGGAATGAAGTTTGTCTAGAGCGTTCACTCTTAGGCCATTTCCGAATTACCTGTAACCTCTTTCTCAAAGCGAGGCTTGGTGCTCATCCTTTCATATGAATCTGAGACTTCATTCACATGCAAATTAAACTTATTTTGATGTGAGTGGTTGTACACCAGGCCTCGCTTTGATAGAGAGGCTTAGAGCAACTCGGAAATGGGCTATTGAGTGTCCTAGAGCCTATAGCGAGCCGACTAAATAGACCACTCAAACCGTAGTAATTACCTGATTACTTTAGACATTCAATTGAAAATCACTATATTCGAAAAGTCTGACAATTGGTGGTCAGTGAAATCAAATATGCTTTGTGAGTTGCAAGCCCAAATTAACGAAACACGAGTCTCTGACGAGGCCCCATAATGTAGAAAATGTCTAGATGCCCTCTCCATAAGCATTACTTTGGGAAACAAACCTATATACCTCTTTATAATCCATCAAATCTCTTTTCGCTCGAGCGCGATTGGTCTAAACACGTCACGTGGCCGAATATTCCCCGGCTAAAACTGGTGGATATCCGAGAATATCCCCCAATTTTCAAAACGGCGCGGGTTGCGAAAAAGATTTGAAGGATAATAAGCACGATAGCCTCCATTTGGCGCGAAAATATACTAGGATATTTGTCCCTGGACATTATCTGTTCCTCAAAGCTCACAGTTTTCCTCGAGCTACGCTCTCGGATAACAGGTAATGTCTGCGGAAAAATATCCTAGTATATTTTCGGGCCAAATGGAGACTATTGTTTATATATATCGCTAAAACATTTTTCATTCAGACCGGTTAATACCTCTATATCTTTGCATTTTTTCTCATATTTGCTCAAAATCTCCTTTGCCTGTCCTTCTGCCTTCTGTACCATTCGTTCCCATTCCTCACGCGGCGGAATGCTCATGCAATCTGTAATGGCAACAAAATTTAAGACTTAGTTATATTTAATAGTTGTCCAACCATAAACTAGAGTTGTCACTACAAGACTGTAATAATGGGTATGACTGCAATAGGTCGGTTGTTGTGAAGGCTTGAAGCAATCCCTCTTTTGCTTAGTTTGTCGTGCTTGACGCAAAAGAAAACCGCGAGAAAAAAAAAAAAAAAAAAAAAAAAACGCTGCGCAAAATCCTAGGGGCGAGGGTCGCATGTCTAACCCCAGGCCGGATTTCGCGCGGCCTTTTTACTCGCAGTGTTCTTTCGATTCTCGTAAGACGGACTAAAAAGGGACTATATATACTCGTGGTCTAATGATTATGTTGCGGGAATGTCTGAATTGCTTGTGGGAAACAAGGAAGAAGTCTCTCTGTTTTCTAGGCTCGATTACCAGCCGCTGTTCAAGTTAGGGTGAATCGTCTGATGATGCCCTTCTAACAAGATGCCTTAAGGTCGGCTCACACGAGGGGATTAGTCCCTGCAAAGAGCGAGAAAAAAAAAAGGCCGAGCAAAATCCTGGGGGCGAAGATCGCGTGTCTAGCCCCAGGCTGGATTTCGCGCGGCCTTTTTACTCGCAGTTTTCTTTCGATTCTCCTAAGACGGACATAAAATGGAGTACTCGTGGTGTAATGATTATCATGTTGCGGGAATGTCTGAATTGCTTGTGGGAAACAATGAAGAAGTCTCTCTGCAGTTTTCTAGGCTCAATTACCAGCCGCTGTTCTTTTCGAAGAAAAGAAAAGTGGAGCGAACTTTTGCTATTTAACCAAGTTAGGGTGAATCGTCTGATGATGCCCTTCTAACAAGATACCTTAAGGTCGGCACACACGAAGGGACTAGTCCCTGCAACAAGTCGCGGGGACAAGTCTCATCGTGTCAACTGGTCATTTTTGCTTCAAAATCTAGTCGCAGCGACCAACTTTAGTCCCTGCAACTGGTCCCCGCGACTTGTTCCTCGAAACGCTTCGTGTGAACTGTTCGTGGGACAAGTCCTTGCGATCAAAAACTTTTCACGGGACTAGTTGCAGGGGCAAGTCGCAGGGACGAGTTCCCTCGTGTGTGATCACTTTTGATCTGTAGGGATAAAGGAATAGCACATCATAGTTGTTGTTGTAAACACTAGCATTGTCAGTTGACATTCTTACTTGCAAAAGTTGGTGGTGGAGTAATGGGTGATTCATACACGTGAACAAACACCACTTGGTCGCCATCCTTTCGAAACTTGTCAGCATACCCTGAATAAATTCATCAGAAAACCTTTTTTTATAATCCAACACTACTCTTAGGGTGCAAATATACAAGGCAGTTGCGCAGTTGAAAACCACTTTAGTTTGTTATTTACGCCGTCTTAGTTTAGCAAAACAACGTTGATAGTTTGGCTTTTGGGAAAGGTAAACAAAATTGGAGAATAGTTCTCTTATTAAACTTAAAAGTGGGAAGTATCGCTGTCATTTCAATTCGTCATTTACCAGTGGGCCTTCGGAGAGACGGAAATCCTATAAGACTTGCACAGTATTCGACAAAGCAGAACTTCTTATAGCCTAGGGTACAATTTGTTGCACTTCCATTATATGGAAAGCGTCTCGAACTTTCCTATCATGAACTGATAGCAAGGACCACTTATAAATTACTGACGGTTTCTTTGATTTGCTCCTTTAAATTTTGTAGACAACGTAATTCTGTCCCTTTTCATACGCTTTTGAAGCGAGAAGAAACAAAAGATAATATTTTATGCGCCCGATTTTCTTCTTCGGCGAAAACTTTTTCAACATGCACCCACTGACATCACTGGTATGTTGCTGTAAAAATGGTCTAAAATCTGAATACTTTTATCTTCATTCCAGGGGAATTCAATTTGTCTTAGTTTTTTCCTGCCTCTTCCAGGATAGAAGTGATAGAGAGATCAGCGCAGGCTTTTCTTTCTCACTGCTTCGACGCTCGATCAAGAGTTCGCTCTTTAAACGTGCGCCTGTTCGCATGCCATAACAAAATGACAGTTTTCAGTCTTAAGATATAATTTAGAATGAATGGCCAAGAATTTTAAACTCTGACCTCTCCTACCAATAAAAAGCCACGAGTCTTTAATTTTTGTGAGATAAATTGTATTGACTTCTTTTGGGCAATCCACTGAACAATAGAAATGAAATTTTGAAAGGAAAGGAAACTACTTCATAAGTAACTGTGAAATAATGTTGGGAGATCGTTGAAAGCGCTTGGCTAACCATGAAAAGCTAAATATTAGGTCAGTTTGCATTTGAGTGCTACAAATTACGATAAATATCCATTAAGCCATAGATAATAGTAAAGACTGCCAGTCTCTTCTATTATCCATGTTTACACTTCGGGTGAAAGAACCTCACTCGGAAATACCGAGGGCTTGCCGACTGCCAACCAAGGATCTCACGAACACCTGCTTCATATGTGTGCAGGTGACGCGCTTTCCCAATATCAAAGCAAATAATAATCTGGCGCGAAGCCGAAAGCAAAATGCTAATTTGCGGCTTTACATTTGCAGGAAAATAAAAACAGCAGAGTTTTTAAGTCGCTCTCAGGAACAAAACAATACGTTAAAATGATGTCTTGTGGCGAACCGACATCGTAAAAAGCACATTTGATGATTTTTCTCGAGGTAATTTACTACCACAAGTCGCTTAATTTGTTGAATAACGCCCCAGTCGTGCCTTTTGTCATGTCGCTAGTTCAAGATTGATGAATTTCTGAGCATGCACACTGGTTTTGCTTTATTTGATGTTTTCAGATCTTTTTTTTTTCTTTTTTACCTGCAGGCATTTCTGTTTTCGAAAGCTAGCCCGGTCCTAAGCGCTTTTATTTGTTGAAATGCAAAACGCACGGAAAGCTAATGACAATATGTTAACAGGGCAAAGGATAAAATTGGAATCTTTGTACACAAAAACCACGGCATCAAGCATTTTGTCATTTCTTCGATGTTGCCGCCGAAGAATTTTAATCGGACTGAAAGGCATATAGCGCGTTTCCGAGCACGTCAATAAAACCAACCCTAGCAATGAACTAATTGTGAACGTACACTGGCTAAAAAGCTTTCTTTGTGTATATCCTTGGTAACATATGAAACACACTTGCAAATGTGTTGTGAAAAGGTGTTTCGCTACAATAATGGTAGCATTTTTTTTCTATTACGAGTTTCATCTGTCATTTCATCGTTTGCAGCGTTTCATCTCAGAAAAGAAGAAAATTCCCAAGCTGATTCTTAACAGAAGTTTTCAGCGGCAGCTTCCAGCTTTACGATAATAACAAGAAGTAGAATATGTTTTTACTCACAGTTGAAGGCCCTTTCGCTGTAAACACTTCCATCAACTGCAACTAAAATGGTTCTTGGACAAGACGAAGGCATCTTGCGTGTTGACTGTAGGCCTATTTTAAATAACACTGGAAAATACTGAAGCTTGTTCGTGACAGACGGCTTTCATGAAGTTGTCAAAATCAAGGTTGGAGGCCAGATATGCTTATTGCATGTCGCTGAAATGATTTCCGTTTATTTGAAAACCCAAACAGTGTCCGACGAGCATTAATAATTAACCAAAGAATTGATAAATTGTTTGAACACAACAAACAGGTAAAATAATAAAAGAAAACAATTTATAACTTTGGTTATGGCTTGCAAAAAGGTACGCTCTATTTTAAGAAACACGAGGTTAGTATTTCCCATGGATTATGGTTTCGATTTATAATTTCATGAAGAAACTTTATTGCTTATGTCTGAAGAAATACATACTTTATTATCTGTCAAGTCACTTATGTATGCTGGCAGTCACAAGGAATATATATAGACAGACAACAAACACCATTTGGCACGAAATTAAAGTATGTACGAATTTATCTGCCGACATTTTCTCACTAGCCAAAGTCCCGAAAAGTTCGCAGGAAAAAAATGACGAAATTCGAAGGATATAAAAGCAAAAAATACACTGAGATTACCGCAAACATCTAACTGCAGTATAAAGTTTCCAAGGAATAGACAGTTTGTTGTTCGACGTTCTGACTTTAGTGGGTTTAGATTGAAGAAAATTGGAGCGAATGAGAATCAGCCTGTCAATAAAATACAAATTGTCAACACTATGCCATTTTTTTCTAGCAAATGTAACTTTCTAAGAGAATGAGCAAAGTGACACACACATTCAACTGTATGCCGTGAGCATATTGGAATCCCATTATATTGGGAAATAGTGCATTTCTACAATCAACAACAAAAGGCTAGTTAATTGCTCATTGGCTAAAAAATCATGGTTACTTGAAACGATTTCAGCATTATATGCGTCATAAAACAAAATTCTAGGCAATGATGTAGAAGTAAAATGGTTACTTGGATAAAGTGAAATGAATGAGGAAGCTTTTTCTCGAGTCAGATTACTCAGAAAAATTTAATTTCTGAGTAATTTGAATCGAGAGAAAGCTTCTTCATTTATTTAAAGGCATACAGTCAGTTGCGCACATGCGTATTAGATACCATTTCATAGCCAATTTGCATATCACAGAGGCACGATCCATGCTGTTTTTAACCAAATGTGATAAAGACAACATTATAGGATGAGCAAAGACACGCTCAAAAACAGGTTTTTCAGCTAACAATTGATCAAGCAAAACACTGCGAATATTGAAGCGGAATTCTAGAAATACTTTGATTTTAGGTTGGTGTGAACTCTTTTCTAAGTGAGAAAAACTAGTGTCCAGGTCATCTAGGTTCCAAGGCTGACTGTGACCCTTGAGCAAAGATCTCTTTTCAATGATACTCCCCGACATTGCCTGATTTCAAACCGGGGAAGGTCTAGGTACGAGCCTGCAAATTATGGGATTAGCAACTATTGATTAACAGTCATAAAGTGTAGACCACTCTTTACAAAATCCCCAAGTTTGGTGTAAATAGACCCAATAGTAAGCAAGACATGCCATATGAAAATGTCAAAATTTACAAAGAAATGCATGGCATATTTGGACGGTCTGTTAATTTTGGCGTTTTTAAATCGCTGTATCTCATTTAAAACTAACCTGATTAACACCAAACTTGGGGATTATGTGAATCTTGGTGTGCTCTTTCTGACTATGTTCTGAATATGTGGATCAATAGTTGCTTATCCCATAATTTATAGACTCGTACATATAGTCTTTTTTCGGTCATAAATCAGGTCATTACAAGCTAATTCCAGTCCTTTACCGAGAATACAAATATGGCCGGTAGCCTTTCTAAAATAGGTTGAATAAAACGAAAAACAATAAATCATTTGTTTAATTGTCTTTGTACACTAATTTGATCACAGTACTGTTGTAAACAAGATGACAAGTGTACGAGTTTATTAAATAATATTTAGTCAGATTACAACTATATGTTACAATTATCCACTTCACCCGAAAAAAGTTAAAAGATACTTATCTAGAGCAAGTTGAAGTGAAGAATAAATATGAGAATTCTTCTGTACAAATTAAAAACAATTCGGTGATAAACATATTAAAAACATGCATTTATGAACTTGACGTTTCGTATACGTAACGTAATAAGTATAAGTATAACCGTTACAAATTTATACTGAAACAGTGGGGGTCTGGAACCAAGACAGAAAACATCTGCAGTTTCAAACGGAAACTGTCTGTAAAGGGACACAATGAAAAGACTTTTTCAATAAAAGTAAAAGCTTTTCACTGTTGACATTGTCATTCAATGCTGGCTGTAACTCTTGAATAAATAGGGTCTCCTTAACCTTACAGTGGTAGTCAGTCTTGCCGGACGCCAAGATGTCAAAATGGTCGCATTTGATGTTGTGACCAGTTGTTTTAACGTGATCTGCAATTGCAGAAGAGTGATCACGTTTCGAAAGGGCCTTGAATTGTTCCGTTTTCCGGTCATGAAGTCTTCGCTTTGTTTTTCCAATGTAAAAATCGTTGCAGTCCCAGCAACTAGCTTTGTAAATGACTTTGGATAATTGTTATCGGTTGAGACGGTCAGTCCTTGTATGGAAAGAATGATTTGATGCGCCGGGTGACATTAACAAAAGAGAAGAAACGATTAAGAGAGCCTTTCCATTGTATCCCTTTTTAGACAGTTTCAATTTGAAACGCCTTAAATTTCTACTGAACACTGATGTTTTCTGTCTAGGTTCAGCATGTGTTCAGAACCGCTATTGTTAAAAATTTGTAACGGCTGTATTTTTAAAAATGTATGTTGACTAACATAGGAAACGTCAAGTTTACAAAATGGATGTTTTTAGTTTGTTTATCACCGTTGTTTGTTTTATATTTTTAATAAAGCTACGATGGTCGAAGACAAAGAGTTTATATCATTTGTACAATTTTGGAGTATTAATAAAACACACTAAGCTATGTAAAATATTACACCTACAAGAAATAATAGTAATAATGATAAATTATGGTATCAATTCTACAAACAACAAAATTATCTGTTGTCATATTTTTTAGGCCCAATACCCTATAAAATAAGCTCCCGTTGTGGACTTTTTTGAGGCTTAAAACCCCGTTAGAGGTATTAAGCCGCGTCTTAAACCCTTATAAACTGCAGACGAGTACCACTTTCCTACTACGCATTATACTCCGATGCGTAATTTACTAAGCCCGCAAAGTTCTAAGCGCAATCTACAAGGCTGACTCAACGACTGACCATCCAACCAATGAACAAGCCGAACGACCGCATTTTCGTCTTATCCCGAGAAATGTTCCTTTGGTGGCACAAGCAGAACCGGAAATCTTGAATGATGAAGCACGTGATCACTGACACTACCTAATATGGTTCTTCGGAAAGCCCCAAGTCCTCGATTTCCTAACACTATGCACGTAACGCTTTCGTCTTTAGCAACTTTGCAAATCATGTCCCCCGGTGAACCCAGCTCAATTCTGGTTTTGTAAGACAGCTGAAAATTAGAAGAAGTAAGTATTAACTAAAGCATTAACTGAAGAGAATAGGAGCACGTACTGTTTATCTTACTTAGAGTCTTGTCTTGTTTATAGTGGTCAATGCACTTATATTAGCAACACCTGACTAGTTTACAGGCATGTCACTTAAACTGAAAGAAACAAATATTTCAAATAAACACAACAGGCTTAAAAAATCCCAACTGGCAGGAGGCAGACCAGTTGGCTGTTTACAAGCATGACGGAGGAGTTGAACCTTCCCCCGAGAAACAAGTCCAGCTTAGTGGTCAGCGAGCTGGACTTGAATCTTCGATCTTCTGTGAGTCTGGCGCCCTAACAACTCGGTCACGCCGCCTCCAACAACTCAGTTTTGAAGCTGTAACGTTAGAAAACTAAACGCTCGTTCCAAGAGTGTTTACTCGGGCATTCCACCGCAATATCAAATCGTACTCCTCATGAAAGCTTAAGGCTGGTTTTAACTAGCGATGGAGTTGTAGTCGGAGTCGTAATTAGAAGCGTAGAGCGATAGGATGTAGTGAAAATCAAACCGAAAAAAGTCAGAAGCAGAACACTTATTCTGCTTATGTCTCCGTTGCTTACGATCAAGTGAAAACTGCTTTGTCGGAGTCGCAACACAAGCCGAAGAATAAACCAATGACAATTTTTGATTCCAGGCCTTGTGATTGGTTGGTTGTTCCGCTTCTGTTCCTGACTCCGACAACATAGTTTTCACTGGATCATAAGCGACGGAGTCGTAAACGGAATCGCAGGAAATGGAAACGTTGTGATTCTTCCGACTCCGATTCTGTCGAGCCTATGACTCCGCTTACGACTCCGATTTTACTCCGACTACGATTGGACTCCAACTCCGTCGCTAGTAAAAACCAGCCTTTACTGAACACAACTAAAAAATTTAAAACATTAGGATATTTTAAGACATGAATTACGCTTAAATATTTACTATTCTGGCAAGTTGCTTCGTTGAGTATCCGCTTTATCCAATTGTATGTTGTTTAACAAGGTGCTGTTTGCGGCGATTCTTGATTGTTTTCAACATCTCAGGTGGTGTTCGTATTTGGCTTATTTGACATCGCGAAAACGAGCATGAATTTTGTTTCATATGTAAGCTTTCATCCAATCTAATTTGTGGACCGACCCTTTCCGAAAACGATTCTCATCGTCGTATGTGAGATAAACGTAGAAGGGGCGATTCTTTCCAAAACCTTCTTCACAAAACACAGCATTATGTTTACATATTATGCACTTGTCATCGGCTTCCCCAAGGGGGGGGGGGGGGGGGGACCCCGGGCTGATGTGGGGACTTTGCTTATTGTGCATTTCAAAGTTCTTGTATTTCCCCACCCGTGAAGGATATTTTTCTTGAAAAGTCCCCACCATTTGGCGAAGCCAAGCACCCAAGTGGATTTGAAGATGCACTACAGAACTTTATTTTGGTTCTTTCAGAGCTCTCAAGTTGATTTTTTGGCAAAGATTGAGATCTGCAAAGGCTCAGCCGTTTTGTGACGCCACAGGCGTCACTCCGCCCAGAAAATTTTGAAAAATGGAAATAGCTGAGACGTGTTCTCCTTCATTCTGAGCAGAAGTGTCATGCTTTAAAAGTAAGTATTTAGATCCCAGAATTTCTTTTCGCTGGCTCTGCACAAGAATAAAGCGAGTACAAACGAGTACAAACCAAACAATGACTAAAAATTATATCACAAAGCATAGTTTATTATGAAGGAACTTCACTAAAGGAGCAAGGAATCTCAAATGCGTGAGAAATAATTATTGTTTCCGCGTGAGAGCGTAAGATTAAATTTGTTTGCGTGAGTCTCACGCTCAATGCGTGAGAGTTGAGAGCTCTGTTCTTTGAACAGTTAGCAAACTCTGCGACTTTTCATTCTGATGAAAATTAAACTTTAAATATTTTTTCTTGAATACTACACTAGCTGCTCGCAGTCTGGTGAAAATTTCAACTTTTCTTCCCGTCCTGAATTCCCCAGATTCTGTTTTAAATCTATCCGGACTGTCTTGCCATCATTGATCGAGCGAACAATCGATTGTTCCCAATCTCCTCTCGGTTGAGCAAAAGCGAAGTCCCCACATTCTCCCCGAGAGTAGGGCAAAATCTAAGTCCCCACATTTCCCCCACCACAAGGGCTGAAATTTGTTGCAAAGTCCCCACAAAGTCCCCGTATTCCCTCACATCAGCCCGGGGTCCCCCCCCCCCCCTCGGGGAAGCCGATGACAAGTGCATTACCTTGTTCGTTTCCTAAACAGGCCCCTAAGGTTACCTGACCATCTCCAATGGTATTTTATGCATCGAAAGTAAAACAAAGCACTATATTTTCACAGTCTTGCAATTTATATATCAGTTATTCATATCATGTTCAAATGTACCTCAGCTTTCTTGCATTTGTCTTCGAATTTCTGAAGCATGCCTTTAGCTTGTTTATTGGCTGCTTTCATAATGTTCTTCATTTCATCTACAGGCATTTCAGATGCATCTGATATGAAACAAGGTACAAGCAGGTTATATTGGAAATATAAATATCATTGTGAAATACCTTATTTTGTTACTTTAGTATTTCATATTAGAGCTATACTGAACTAGTGCAAGTCCCGGGGGCCCGGGGGTGCAAGTAAACGGCGTTTTGCAAATGCCGATCATGTACTTAGCATAAAATTATCTCACTGATAATACTATGCCCTTATGCCCTCAAGGAGTGAAAAGGTTTAAGTCAGTTAGTCGATACTGGACAGGGAAAGAAAGTCCTTATCACGATTGTAACGGAACTTAATGATAAGCATTGCGTGACAACCAAAGCACCTGCCTACAGGCCCGTTTACACAGGCGATTTTTGTCGCGGCAACTCCATGCAACTTTTGTCGCAGCAAAATTGCATCAAGTTTCAAACATGTTCGAATTAAAAAAACCCCTGCGATATCGCAGCGACAAATCGCACTGAAAATCGCACTTGATTAACACGTGCGATTTTGAAGTTGCAACTTGTACGCGACAAAAATTGCATCGAGTTATCGCGACAAAAATCGCCTGTGTAAACGGGCCTTACGTAAGGGGTTGAAATCTTACGTACCTTCTGAATCATCGTCTGAGTATTGCGTGACGTGATCAATCGAGTTGTACACATGCAGTAGAATAATCACCTGTTTGTCTTGCCCAAAGTTTTTAAGGTACCCTGCAGAAAAATACTGATTATGATCAACATGAAATGATGGCATTATGGGTGTATTCTTTCTACAGGGTGAACTTTTTTTCCTTTATTGTTCTTTGAATATAGAGGTTTTAGAGGATTATTCTATTTAAATGTAATTCGAATGCAAGCAATTCTTACCAAATCTATGAGAGGTCACACGGGTGTAGAAATTGTCATTAGAACTCTCTTAACGGATAGTTAATTATAGTGATTACAATTGACCTATCAACAGGAGCCATAATCAGGGACGGAGACCGTAGGTCTTGAGATCCGCGCCCACCTATGATATGGGACAATGTTTCTATTTTTAAAACAAATTGCGCCATACTTACGTCATATATCTGCGCTAATCCACGCACGTGTCGCGGGCTCTCACGTTCGGGAATAAAATGGTGGGAGTTGCGAGATTCTCTTGCCGATTTTTCACACATGTCCAACATACACAAACAGATACCAATCGTCAAGAAACCCTCACCAATGGAACCATTGGTAAAAAATCACCATTCGTCAAAGAAGCCTTACGATTCGCACCATTGGTACGAATGGGAATCTTCTCAGCCGATCGGTGCCATTTGCAAACTGCATACATTAACACCTTAGGGCCACGCGTAAACTATTTGTCGATTGGTACTATTGGTACCAATGGTACCAATGAAAAAGGAGGCAGCCGATCGGTGCTCCATTTGTAAACTCTATATGGAAGAGTAGACAGTCGATCGGTATGTCATTTGTGAACGGCGTAAAGTGTGCGAGCCCAAAAGCGCTAAATGTAATGTATCTGATTCTTCGCTCTAAAAAATGAAAGCCCAAACACACGCTAAATACAATGTATATTCTTCTTTATTAAAGAGTGCGGGCCCAAAGACATGCTAAATACAATGTATATTCTTCGTTCTTAAAGCGTGCAAGACCAAACACGCGTTAAATACAATGTATATTCTTCGTTCTTAAAGAGTGCGAACCCAAACACACGCTTATATATATTCTTCGTTTTTAAAGTTTGCGAGCCCAAGCACACGCTAGCTTAACAATCTAAATTCTTCGTTCTTAAAGCTTTCAAACCCAAACACACGCTAAATACAATGTATAACAATGTTTATTATTCAACTTTCATACACTGTACGAATTCCGATTCTCTGGTTGGTTGATTTGTGCCACGTGACACTGGGTTGTGACGAGACAACCTCCTTGACGTCATTATCGTGGTGTAATAGCCGTGGTGTAAATTCTATACACCACTATCATTACACCATGGCTTCGGCTGACTCAAAGTTTGACGATTTTTGTTTGCAGTGTATTCAATTTGAATAATAAAAATGTTAACGCACTCATTGCTCGTGAATTATCGGGATTTACCTGCACTCGTTCACTAACAATGAACTCGAAATTTTCAATACCGCACTCGGCGGCCTCGTGCGGTATTGAAATTTCTCGTTCATTGTTAGTGAACTCGTGCAGGTAAATCCCGATAATTCACTCGCTGAGTGCGTTAACCTGTAAATATTCTTCGTTATATTGTACATTTGCTCAAACACACGCTACAAGTTGTAGATAATGCCGTGTTTTGGCAAAACGTATTGTTATATTTCGAAAACAATCCACTCCGCCAGTCCGAGTTTTAAAACGTTTTCTATTGAGGTCACGTGACATACCAAATATGGGCGTGGTTCGAAACATTTAAAGGAAACGTGAATCGAACAAACACGGTAAACTTTGATGCCCACTGGACTTCAGGAGCCAAAAAAGGAGCTTTTGAGATTTCCTTAGCAACAGCCTTGTAGTTAAGTTTCCCCCCCCCCCCCACCCCCTTATAAACATATTCAAAAAACCAAAAACGCTATATGAGTTCGATGTACGTTTTCACACCAAAGTACGAAGTCCAATTTGTCATGTTTTACTGACTGTACCAAACACTCATCAGCGGGCGCTCTTATTCATCGACAGCAGACAATTTATTAGATTTTTACACAAACAAAACTAAGTAGCATCTACAGACATAAACCTATTGTCTCTTATTGGGCCTTAATGATACGTCAAGGCGCGTTGCTTACAATTTAGGCGAAACTCAAACTTACAATTAAGCTTATTTTTTTACTTTTCGGGCGCGAAGACCGTGGCGAAATCGAAATCGAAAAGCGTGTGGTAAGAGGAGGAAAACTTTGATGTCCTGAAACGATGCTATATCCAAACATATCCAACTAGTCTTTTTCTGTGTTATGAAAATGCTGTTTATCCTCTTCATATGTGAAATTTAGAGTGGAGTATGAATGTGAAATTCTTGGAAAAAGATCAGCGGAACTCAACTTGGTCAGCGATATAAAGTAGAACATAACTAAATTAGGCACTGTCTTTCTCTCAAACTGGGCAACTTACGACGAAATTCCAACAGCCATAAAGGCGTTGAGTTGTGGGCCAAAAGCATAAGCGATTTCGGGAATTCAGTCGGACGCCATTTCGCCTGCGCGACATCCGCAACAATCCTCGCAGCATGTACACGCGTGTGTCGCAGGCGATGGCGCAATTTGTTCTAAAAATAGAAAAATTGTCCCATATCATGGGGCCAACCCCAATACTAGACTTGAAATGGCGCGCGCTTACGGTCTCCGTCCCTGATTATGGCTTCTGGCTATCAATTGGTCAAAACAAACTTAATATATAAGCCAATCAAAGCTCATATTGATTACCAGAGTAAGCTTAAAGTTAACCTCTGCCTCAGTACACCTCTGCCTTAATACACCTGAGTTGAGAGAGGCACTGTGAGAGTTAAGTGTCATGATAAAGCCCCGTGCCTCCTTACCAAAGGATCCACGTATTTGAATTATGTAAAATTTAAACTTCGAATTATGTGAAAACAAAGCCACTCGATAAGTTTCAAAAGAAGCTGGAATCGTAACTGATTAGTGTTATAGAATAAATG
>JAHPZR010007903.1:40000-63714 GCA_019787425.1 Platygyra sinensis | reverse complement strand
CAGTCCAGCACATCTCTCCTAGGGGGAGGGGGGAGGGGGGAGGGGGGAGGGGGGAGGGGGGAGGGGAGGGGGGCTCTGTAGAAGAGGGGGGGTGGTGGAATGGGGAGTGATGGATGATAAGAGCATTCCCTGCAGGCCCTCTTCGCTTTCCCAGTGACTTAACTGCTATTATTCCCAGGCAATGCGATATGTGAGAGGCCTCTGCAGAGGAAAAAGTTCCAGTGCACAATCAATGATGCCATGATGTCATGTGTTGTTCTAGAAAATATGCATACTTCTCCAACAGAAGGTTTTATGGTTTTGATCCTCTCCTCTGGAAATTACCAACCGGGTTTCGAAACTACCCTGTTCATCACAATTTCCAGTGACCCTACCTGGTTGAGTATGAGTATTTCCTGGAATTTCTTCATTGTGAGTACAGCTATTCACTACTGTACTTCATCCATCAATATGTCACTTACCTTTGGATCCACTCCTGTTGGATTATGGGCACATGCATGCAACATGATGACTGAATTCTCTGGAATTTTCTGTCAAAACAGATTTTAATTATTGAATTTAATAAAATTACATCCCTGGAAAAATAATAGGAAGGTAGCTTAAAGTAAGCTTAAGCTCAAGTAGATTTTGATGGGTCGCTATAACCACTCTTTATCACTTGATGCATGCTGTTGGTATGGTAACCTGTTGAGTCACAAAAGTAACAGTAATATATAACTTACTAATGATTGGGTAGGGTTTGATACCATGATTGTAGCATCAAGTGATAAAGAGTGGTAACCGTTATAAACTATCAAAATCTAACTGCTAGAAACTGTTCAGAGCCATCTTAACTAAGGTAGAGAATCAGGGCTCAAAATAAATGCTGTCTGGTCATCCTAGACAAGTTGATTTTCCTGTTAAGCAAGCCACTTTTCATTCTCACTTGCCTGATGGGCAAGGAACCAAGCAAGTCAACCCCAACCAAATAAAAAGTTAAACTGAAATTTGGGTGCTACTTGTTGGGAGGGCAAGCTAGAATTTGCAGAAATTTAGCTTACTGCAATATCCTCCATGCAGCCTTTGAAGTCAAAGCCACAGGTCGCTGGTTCATAGTATCGGTATTGTTTTACTCCAAGTCCTGAATGCCTGTAGGGAAGAAAATAAAACACTGTCTACCTTCTCTGATCAGATGCTGTAATTAAGTTCGTAAACCGTACATAGGGTGTGGTTGTGCATATACAGTAGTGTAGCTAATAGTAAGTGACTGAAAAAAGTATGTTGCACATGTAAATACATGTACAAGGGAAAATGATTTGAGTTTGAGATACATGTAACCAATTACAAGGTCTAGATAGTAAGGTGCTACTGATGTTACCATAGAGGTGTATGTTTATATGTTGTTCTCCTACCAAACCATTTTGCTTACAGTACTTTAAACCTTGAAAAAACACAGAACTTTTTCACTCATTTCTTAGTTTTTAACCCTGAGCAATTTATTTGCAGTCAATTTATGGAGTATCATATGATAGATTGCCATGTTACATACTTGAGAATGGGTGTGTGGTTTCCCCAGGATGGTGTTGGTAACCAAACATCTTTGCTTCCAGGAAAGAAGCTTTTCTGTGAAACAATGCTACAGTATCATCAATGGCATAATGGAGCTAATAAATTAATACTTATCATTCTTAAATGTCAAAGCATTATGGGAATTGTGTTGTCCTAAAGTTTTAAAATTGACCACTATCACAATCCTATCTCCTCATTCTGGTCCAGCCAGGATAAATGACAAGACTACCAGCAAATCACTGGACAGGAACAATAGTAAATATTATTTACACACTAAAAAAAAAAAAAAAAACTTGTCTTGGCATTGTTTCTTATTATATGGCTAAGTCATTGTTCTGCAATCTTTCCTAATTTTGTGTTTGAATTAGTACATCGTTATGGCAGTAGGAGTACTTAATATTAAGAAACAAGGAAAACTAGAGGGCCCGGGCTAATATCTGGGGGAGCTTATACAGCACTGTAACTGAATGAATTTTTTTTGTTTCAAAGTAGATGAGCCTATAACCAAGGGGGAGGCTTATGAGGGGTGGGAGGGAGGCTATAACCTGAATTTTATGGTATATTGGGTAGAGTTTGATGGTTTCAAGATAACCTTGAGATGAAATTAATTTTCTTTGCTGACTCCTTTATTTTCTTTCGTACTTGTAACTTGTACAACTCGTGTGAATACTGAACTCTGAATTATGAACTGGACATGCTTTCACACAAAAACACTGAACTAGCACTCTACTGCTACTTCTTATATAGTGTTTCTTACAGTCTTTCTAGAATATTCTAACATTACATCATGGAATTTTCCAGAATTTACGATAAACAAGTCAGGTTTCTATATCTAGACATTACGTAATCATTTCGAAATCATTACAACTTTCTTTAAACGACATAAACAGTAATCAATAATGCTCTGGAAATTCATAGAATATTCAATAAACATGCTAAATATCATGTCTTCTGTCCATTTGACTCTCTGCATCTCTTACTGTAGTACTTTAAAAAAGGTATCAGTAACTAAACTGCAGCCAGCCCAGACATTATTGCCTTATTTCATACCACACTATGTGGCTAACACTGCATTAGAAGATCAGTTCAAAAAACACGAAGCATAAAATAAAGTTAACAAACCAGGAATGCTGTCCCAATCCGAAGAGCTCCAGTGCCTGAGATAGCTTGTGCTGATGCATTCTGGAGAGTAAAAAAAAGGAGCTTGAAAGAAAAACACCTGTGAAATATCATAGACTGAGGTAATTATAGTACAGTATTATATACAAAGCAATTAAAGAGATGAACAAGGTAGTATGAAAGTTCAGAGTCTCACAAATTTTAAAAACACATACAAGGCTGTTCTTGATCACATCACTGTCTTCTCCAAAAGCCAGTTTTGCTGAAGGTACAGTGAAATCAGGCAAACCATGAATAGGGGCATACTCTTTGTCTTGACCCTTGGCCAGTAGTTTTTCTTCTGCCTGTTTGAAAATTACACAATGTACTGTAAAATAAAAGTGAGTTTCATCCCCACCTGTGATTTTATCAACATGATACATGTATACAGTAATGGAACAGGCCCATCAGGATATCAAAGAGAATGGGACATGGGCATGTGCCAGCAACCTTGCTTGCTGAAGACAAGTGTTTTAGGTTGACCCTCATATACAGTATATCTTGAGTACCTAGCAAGTTCCCTCTGTAAGATGTGCCTGCATAGAATCACGGCAGCGGAGTGTATCCAAGACTCATTAACATTTATTGAATATTACTAATAATCATGATACAGTGTTCTCACTTGGAAAATCTAAAGTTTAACACATGAAGAGTGACTCACAGAAGCTTACTCTGGTAGTTATACCAGCACTTAATCCTTGGTCAGTGTACATTAAGTCTTTAGGTATTTGCAATTTAGCTATTGGAGGAGTTTCTTTAATTCAGTTATCTCCAATTTAGACAAGGTTCTAAATATTGCCCTCAGATCGATCCAAATGACTTCAAGGGTTAATTATAATAACATCCAAATTATTAATTATATCACTTTGCAGGGGGTTCATTAAGGGCCAGGCACTGGGCAAATTGACCGGCTGTGAACAAGACTTAGCCATCAATTTGCCCGGCTGTTTTTCGTCTTCTCTTCTTACTTTCTTTCATAAGAAAAACTAAAAATGCCTGGCTGAAAAACCCCACTGACCTCCTGCACAAATCTTAATGAAACCCCTGACTTTGGACAGTTAGCAAACAATAAAATGTCAGTTGTGTGCAGGCTTGTATAGGATTTTGAGCTGAAAATATACTTACTTATAACTGTAATATGCCAAGTGAAGTTCAATAAATACTTTTACTAACAGTGTTACATTAAAAAAAATTAATTGTTTTTTTTTTCCAAATGCATAGCTACATGAACATGTCAACCACAAACTAGCCCAAATTCTCACCTTTCTCACTGATGGCAGAACATAAGGTTTTCCAGCATCATCTCTATAAGCTCCAACACCAAGGTTGATTTTCTTAGGGTTTGTATCTTTCTTATACGCTTCTGTTATCCCAAGAATGGCATCTGGAGGGCCAAGCTCAACCTGTGACCACCATGAGCTTAGAAAAGAAAAAAATCAAGTCTGAGTGTATTAGCATGTGGCCTTTTTCATAATGACCCTATTTTAACGATACTGTAAGTCAGGATTTTAGGATGTTTGTCCCATTTACTACAGCAGCCAAGTACTTCAACAGTACTGGTTTCTGAGGCATGATCCAACATTTTTACATGTATGTACATGAACAGTAAGCAACTACAGGAGTATTGCCATAGTGTTTCTACTCCTCATAGACATGGTGCTGATCAGGAAGCAAGGATGGCACAGTGGCACAGAGTGCTCATCTCCTATCAATATTGCTCTGGTTCAATTCCGATCCGGTACTTTTAACTACCATGTCAATAATATGAGGGTCAAGTTTTTCTTAGGATCTTTCTTTGCTCCAAGTGGTTTTCTCCGGGTACTGCAGTTTTCCTCTTTCCATAAAAACCAACATTACCAAATTCCAATTTTACCATAACTGCAGAAATTCTTGCACGCTCATTGGCTAATTTTTATTGTCAATAAGCAGACAGACACATGAAATTATAATTTATGCGATGCGTCAACGAACGAGAGAATCAGTCGTAAAAAACAAATTGATATCAGTTTTAAATGCGTCTGCCCTGTTATTGACAATGAATTTTGTCATCACATTGTCAAAGTAGCCTGCGGATCCACTTGGCTATCGCCTCGTGGATCCACAGCTACTTTGACAATGTGCGACCGTTCACGGGAAAACATACTTTAGCACTTATCCGTTAGGCAGGCAAAACCATTAACCATCCATTAGTTACCTGTTGGAAAATTCTCTCATAAACGTCAGAGGCGTTCACCTAACCGTTAGCAGTAAAAGTCAAAACGTTAGAGAGGAGAGTGAAAGCGTTAGCCGTTGGCCTGTATCCGTTAGCCATTAGCATCATACCGTTAGAACGGAAAGCCTTACATTTCAGAGCCGTTAGAAAAAAAATTAGCATCTGTTAGACGGTAACGTAACTGTTTGCCATCCATTAGAATGGCCCAGCAACAATTATAAGTAAAGAAATCCGTGTATTGCAAGACGTGAGCTAGACTTCTCGGCTTGAATGCAACTTCTGATAATCTATAGTGATAATGGCGCATGATAATGGTATTAATAAAGCAAGCAAACGGACGAGCGAGCGCCGGGGATAGTCTCGCTCACATTACAGAGAGGGATGTAGTTGAAGAGGAAATAAGATGAGTGACTTAATTCCTGGTTCATTGTATGCAATTAGTAATCTAGCTTGAGATTCGACAAAACTGTGTGCTGTTCTCCGATAAAGTATGATGCAACTGAATCAATCAATAACACATTCACAATTAGTTCGTTCCAAACACTGAATAGCAGCGGGTTGTTTTTATGACTATTTTGATAAATGTCCAGCATGAACCATCCCGTTGCAACGCATTGTGCCATGAAGTGATTAAGGAATCATGCTTGCTAGCATCTTACTAAGATCGGACTTTATTCGGCGGGCCCGTGTCTCAACGGATTAAGCGCTTCTTTTGAGCAGTGTTTCCATTTGGCGGCTAAGAATGCAATTGGCATTAAATTTTCGTGGGGATATTGACCTTTTTCTGTAGTAACAATAATTTTACAAAACTGTTCTTTGGCTGTACAGTATGCATGGCACCAATTGCTAACACTAAAGCAGATCAGATCAAATGTTAAGGCACTTTCACGGTTATCCGTTAGATTTTTTCACAGCCGTTAAACGGTTGCCGATCGTTTTCATGAGCCATTAGGCAGAATTACTAAGCCGTTAGACCGTTCGGGCAAAGTGTTAGAACATTGCAACGAACTGTTAGGCAAAACTTGATAGCCGTTAGAACGTTAGCACAAAGCGTTAGAACGCTTTGAAGGCCGTTAAGCACAAAGCACAAAGCGTTAGAACGCTTTGAAGGCCGTTAAGTATCCGTTAGTTATCCGTTAGTTTTTAGCCATTTAACGGGTAAGCGTTAAAGTATGTTTTCCTGTGAACAGTCACATGTTATGATGAAATTCATGATCAATAACAGGACAGATGCATGAAAAACTGACTGATCCAAACTACTAGCTCTTACTAACCAAGTGCGAGGGCCATACAAGTGCAAGGGCCATACAGTCCGTACAAAAATGACGGAGGGCCAACATTCCCTAGTACAGCTTGGGCTACCTAGGTTAGTAAGTAGTTTATTATATGACAATCGGGCCATGCTTGTTTTGAAATTGCTGGCTTTCGAAAACAAAAAATACACAGCCTATGACTGTTTCCATGGAAATGGTCCGTGAAACGGACCGAATGGTGAAATCGCGACGAAGAAAGAACCAATCAGAATGCTCGGATTTACCATAACACTACCTCAAGTGCCATATAACTAGGTATACCTATCGATAGAGTGCCAACGAGCTAATAATTTGTGATGTATTAAGGGTTTATTAATACAGCATGACGGGTATTTGGTTCTCTTCTGATACAAACATTACTGAGAGAAACAACGCTTTTACCGGCCGGTAACATGACACCCCTTGGGGGTAAGGCTGCTTTCGTTCGTCACGCAATCCAGTAGGATATTGAGAGTACGCTGATTCGAGGAGCATTGTCAGTCAGTTTGACAGGGTCCATCCAAATATTTGAAGTAGAGGGCCGGAGTACAACTTTGAGTAGGTGGCGGACAATGCTTATAAAAATACGTGCTGTGGTTTTATCGGGGCCATGTGGAGGAGAGGGCCCACCTTTTATTGGGGATTCCTGGGCCTCCCCGAGAAAATTTTGAAGGTGCATTTCAGTGTAATTTGTGCTGTAATACTTTGAGCGTGCGGACCATCATCGACTTTTTGAACCTTTGTGATAGTTTCGGTTTTTCGTCCATGATTTCGAAAGTGATAGAATTAATACATTCACTTAAACTTGACGTATTTTGAAATTGTTTCGCCTTATAACAACAAGCTCGCCAATTTTTTCGCACTTTCAAATTTTACTCAAACATAGATATCTTACGGCTAGATTGCAGTCGACATAATTTACATAATGAACTCTATATAAAAACCACGAATATACCTCGTTCTTTCATCCACTGCGGGACTGCGGCACTGCGGTAGCAATAGTTTAACTAACGCGGAATTTATTATTCATCGACTACGGCACTGCGGCACTGCGGTAGCAATGGTTGTACTAGCTTGGAATTTATTATTCAGCGACTACGGCACTGCGGCACTGCGGTAGCGATAGTTGTACTAGCTTGGAATTTATTACACTACGGCACTGCGGTAACAAGTAACTTGTGCCCTTCAAAGTGGGCCGGGTGTTCTGCAATCGCTCCTATCTTACGGCTGCCAAGTTAGAAGATCTTGCAAAGTTTGTTTCTTTTGCTGAAATCTTCTTTTATTAATTTTTTTTCCAAATACATTGCAGTTATTTGCGCTCGAAAATCATGTGCAAAGCAAGCGCTGGGTTGCAAGTCGTGTTTAAAGAACGAATTAAATTACGCGTACATTCACTGGAGATTTATGAACTAATTTCAATTATATTTTCGAAAGAAAACAACTTAACTTCATTTGTGTTATCTCTGTTTCTGTTAAATTTGTCCCAGGCACTAAGCAGCGATTGCTGGGTTTTTCGCTTCATTTTCAGAGGAAAAATTGACCTCTAACCCCGGCTATCAAAATCAAATATTTCAGAGCTACCGTCACGGCTCGGTGCCCACGTCACGTTTTTAGCGAAAATTCTCACATTTCTTTTATCTTACAGCTATAACAGCTGCATTAATCGCTACGTATTTGTTAAGAAGAAAATTAGACATAGTATTTGTGCTTAATTTTATTGACGGATAGGCTCACATTGTTACGAAGTAAAAATTTTTCAGAAGTCATGCGAGCCTTAAGACGGCGAGTTGCCGGAGCTTCCGCGAAACTGTTTCCCTGAATAATTGTTAAAGATCGAAGGTTTTGCAGTCTATCTCCGCTCGGTCGAACTTTCAAATAATAAACCGTAGGCCCTGTCTCCTGCATCTTCGATGTTATGGTTAGCAGGGTAAGTAAAAGAACCCACGCGCTTATCGTAAAGAGTAGGGCATGAAGTTGCCGGTGTTGTGGTCTGGCCTTTGTTGTTATATTATACTGTGAGATGCTCGGAGATATTAGCTGCGATAAAGCTACTCTAAAATCCGAGGGTAAATAAAGTATTCACTTCACTTCAATACGATGGGCAAAGTCAAAGAGAAGTAAACACGCTGGTTTGATGAACACGCTTGTTTAATTCTGTGGCAAACAGGTTCGATTTGTGTTTTGATTTGAACACTGGATTTGCTCCAGTGGTTCGAATGATAAACACTCAGTTCTGTTCGGAAATGCTGCCCGACTGAACCTTCAGTTCGATATGCTAGATTTGAACACCGGAATTGCTCTTAGTGGTTAAAACGTTGCCCGACAGAACTTTCAGTTTGATCTGGATAAACAGAGAAGGCATACATACACTGTTTCGATTCATGAACACGCTTGTTCAATTCTGTGGTGAACACGCGGTTTCGTGTCGATTTTGTACCTTGCACGCTGGATTTGCTCTTGTCTAACATACAGTTTTCCTCAATATTCGATTCGCTGGTTCGGTATGTCCTGAGACTACAAAATTGTTCACAGTTGAATAAAGACAACAGCAAAGAAAACACTCGCGCTTCACAATGACCCTTCCACATCAAAAACAAATCAAACACAACCTACCCAAACAAGTCTAGATGTAACGCACCAGCTGATTGGCTAAAACTACAATGGCTCGAATAGTTCCGTCCTTGCAATTGGCTAAAACCGGGCGTCTTAGACCTTACACCTTACACTTACATTACACTTACACTTTTCGGTCGCCGATCGAGATTTTTTTTGCCTACAGCATTCTTCGCGCGGCACTATTCTCTGCCGCCTCGCCAGCCGAGCGTCTTCGCTCGGCTGGCTCGTTGGCAATAAATAATGATTATATGCTGTGTAATGCTCATGTCTATCAACTTATTGGAATTCATAATACGCTCCATGTCTGTAAAAAGTAAAGTGCAACCTTGAGTGGTTTATTTGCTTTTTTATGACATCAGGAGAAACAAGTACAGATGAGTTTGTAAATGGTAAGGGCTGATCACATTAATTTAATCATTTACTAGCTTGACATATGGATCAATTCTTGTGATAGGTGATGTGGGACTTTTATGATTTCGTCTATGATATTAGTGTGGCAGGTGTGGAGCTTGGGTACATACATGTACCTCACTGTTCGGTGTAAGCTAACAGATACACTGCAAGATTGAGACCACATTACTGGGTCCAGGTATCCCACATACCATTGATTTTTGGCCGAGATATACTATTTAACAATTATTCGCCGAAGGCGAAGTGAATCACGGCGAATATTCCCCGAGACGAAGTCGAGGGGAATATTCGCTGTGATTCACTGAGCCTGAGGCGAATAATTGTTTTAGTATAATTTTCAGAGGTGAATATCAAGAAATGCAAAATAACAAAGAAAACATAGAAATAACAAACATAAAGGTTGGTTTGCAAGCAAGTAAACCGATTTAATACATCGTTTGCGAATCAACTTACAGACAAATTAGGCATTAAAACGGAAGAATAAAACGAACACTACGGAAACGAAAATCATCTAGTACCTCTTTCTGTCCATTAGTGACATATCGAAAATTGTGCTTGTCATCATGGAATGAGTAGCGCTGGTGTGAAGAGGATTAAATTCCTGTGACTCGATCTGGCACCGTTTGTCAAGGCCGCGTGAAATGCGAAACCACTGTGTTTACGATCTCTCAATGACTTGAACATCACTTCTTAGAGACATTTTTCGTCCCAATGCTTTGGTAATCATCTTCAGAAATTCCCAGTGTTTTGAATATCCGGATTGAAAGTGATTTCTTCCTAATGAACAACAATTTCATTCAGCAATTTTCCGCCATGTTTACTTGCCTGAATGACAAAGGTGGCGTGGCTTAGTAACCTAGCCATGAAATGCTATATTCACCGCGCTAGGCGGTGAATATAGCGTCATAAGCCGAGCTTCTCGGCCAATCAAAATGCTCGATTCTTATATTCACCTCTGGAAATTATACTAAATCCCATTAATCCCCATGGCAAAAAGTTAACAATTTTCATATGCAATACCCCAGGGTATCTGATCCAAATATCCCATTTCTTGTTAATTTTTCCCCAGTATCCTGTATATAGGGACTCGTAATGGGCCAAAAATAAAATGGACAGATACAAAGATTGTCTGTTTAACTCAAGGACTAGGATAGCTATATAGGGCAGAAGACATATTTATCTGGCATTTAAATCACCCTGCACACTTAAAAAAAAACCTTATTGGTGCTACCAAAGCAGTAATTGTGACAATGCATGAGGGCTGGGTAAAAATGCTTGTGCAGCACCGGCTGCCTGAAACTGCTCAATACAAAACATTTAATTTAAGTCATCTTAGATGTGCGACCAGAAAAATAAAAGACAAACATTATACAAACCTTGATCTTGATGTTGCTGCAAGACAGATCTTCCCAGGATTGGATTTCAACCAAAACTGATTAACAAGCCGGGGAAAAGCCATGATTTAGAACAATTTATTCGAACCCTCAAACCCCGTGCACAAGGGGACATGCGCAGTATGAGATCAAGGATCTCACCGACAACAATGCATTCTGGGATATCATCCTTCGGTGCGGAGAAGACGCCTTGTTTTTCTCGGTCCTCAGATCGTCGAAACGACAAATTGAAATTTAGCGGCTGATTTTTGAGGTGTATTGGACGCTTTTCGCTTTGCGATGATGGAGGAACTGGACAGGTACATCGAGTTACTCTTGCTGTGGCCATAGAATCAGCAAACTGACATTTCGTTTCCGTAGCGTGCACGCTCCCATTTCGGTTGGGGCTAACAAGCTTCTTGAAGATGTTGTTGTGCAGGTTTTGCGGTCTGCTATTCGTTTACTGTAGACTTGTGTTTCTTTCTTAGAACATCAGAGGATCAATTAGGTGAAGAAGGACTGCAGAGTCTTAAATTTTCGAAATCTTCAGGGGAAGATGGAGAGCTTTTAGAACAGAGAAAACAGCGCGCTCGGGCGCGATTGCATCTAGCCGTGTCTTCATTGAAAGGTCAATCTACAGTAGATAATGTGAGTATTTAATCATCGTCTTCTTGTTTTGGTGGCACCGAAAAAAG
Source organism: Platygyra sinensis (assembly GCA_019787425.1). Taxonomy (NCBI): domain Eukaryota; kingdom Metazoa; phylum Cnidaria; class Anthozoa; order Scleractinia; family Merulinidae; genus Platygyra; species Platygyra sinensis. Next base: position 52,409 of record JAHPZR010007903.1, on the reverse strand, counting down.
TCTTTGAAAGGTATTGTGGAGAGAATCAGAGTATCCAGCAATGAGTCTGCTCTTATTATATTTTCTTGGCTTGAAAACATGAATGTAATGAAAAATCATAGAAAGGCCTCATCAACTTTCTTTCTTTAGAAGACCTTGTGACATGCCTCTTATCGGGATGGGACTATTGGGGGTGTTTTTGGGCGTGTTTTCGGAATTTAGTCTATCTGTCTTGGTATATCTGTATATTTTAATTTTTTTTGTACAGGTACAATCATAAACATGTACATAAATTTGAGTGCAATTTTGAACAAATCTTTTAGAGGCTAACAAGGTAAAATGTCCATATGTAATTTGTTTGCCCACAAAGTACCAAGGAGTTCACTGGAATTTGTTCATAACCAAATTGCACAGGCCCTGAAGTGATTGCAATTTTTACTCTTTGGAAAATTTACAAGTTCTTGTTGTTTTACAATGATGTTCAGCAATCTTCCAATGATCCACAGAACTCTTTTGAGGGTTCAGGTGATCTTTGGAAGAGTTTAGAAAGCATGTAACTATCTTAAGAAAACCTTGCCAAACTTTGACCACCTTTCAAATACCTCGGACAGCCAGCAGTTTAGTACAGCTTTGCAGCCATGCACGCTTGTCTGGTGTTACACTTTAACTGCACCTCTGTTAGTTAATCAGAATGGAGTAATTTTTTCAAGGATATCGTTCTGTTGATTGCAGACCTCAGAGTATAGTATGAATACCAAGGTTGTCACATCTAAGAGGTGAGTTTAACACAAAAGTACAAGGCTTTCGATGATGTAAGTTGTCTCAAATTAATCATCTTTTAAGAGTTTCCCTTAATAGTTTTCAGGTACAGTATTCTGACTTTTTATAACTGTATTTAACTTGGACATCAATTTCATAATTCTGCTACGATGCATAGATCTCAGTAATGTAGAGTGTGACTAGGACTAAATTTTATAAATCTTCAACATTTTAACAGCTAGAGGTTATCAAGTTATGGCATGCTCCTCTTACTAGAAAAATTTTAAGCTGAATTTTTCAGGTATTAATGTACTGATTGCTTTTTTTTGCTTCATAGCAAAGCATCACATAAGTTCAAACCTACTAAGATGACTTCTGTCGCCATTAAAGAATTCTACAGCTTTGTCTTGAATAAGAGAAAAAGGAAAGAAAGAAAACTTAGAAGAAATTTGACAAATCTAGACGAAGCAATGGATACTGCAATGGATCAGTCCACAGAGAGTTCCACCACTGTAACGACAGTTAATTCTGATAACAGAAATGAACTACCCAGTGCAGGAATTACGGCAACTTCTCAGACACATGGGCCTGTCCTGATGAACATTGATTCCCAAGGAAACCCAGTTCAGATGCCTTTGATGACACCACATGTCCTGCAGTTACCTGGTGGAGGTCAACCTGCACTTGTTTTTTTTGTTGGATCACCAGGCATTCCTGCTGTGGGAGAGCTACCAGGCATGACTAATGCAAGCTCTTCTGCACCCTTTGGAAATGCAGTGTTCTTTAGTACACAGCCTGTTACTCTGAATGTTGTGCCACAAGATTCTGCTTCCAGTGCAGGAGTCATTGAGAAGGCCATGGAACTTGCTCAGTGTCACACAAATCCTGTACAAAATAACAATCAGCAACTATCTCGGAATGCAACAGAGTTGGCTGCTTGTGGGAACAGTTTTGTTCCACCCAATGTTAGCTGCAATTTGCAGTCTGGCCTGTCACACGAAACTTTGCCCGTTGATCACTCATTAAGCGCACTGCCTCAGGTTTCTCAAAATGTAGTCATAGCGCAGTCAGTGGCAGCTGGAGAGAATGTGCCCATCGACAATGTGTCACAGTCAGTAACAGTACAGACTTCACAGATTATGCAGAATCAGGGCTTTCCCGATTTACGGTCCTTTTTGGAAGAAGCACGGGCAGGGATTACTGGTACAGGAATTGTCAGTGCGGAAGATAATCATGATGCTGCTGGACCAAAGCTGATTTATAAAAGAAAAGGTTTAACAATCAGAGAGGTAATGACTCAGACAGGGGCAGACCCAGAGATCTTCATTGTCAGTGAAAGAAAGCTGGATTGCGAGGAAGATTCCTCTGTGGAGGAGCCTCCAGAAAATTCTGGTACAAACAGAACTGTTAAAAAGCCAGGTTTGTTTGATGCCCCACAAACATTCAAACTTTCTCACAGATCTACCAAAGTGTACAATATTGTGTAACAGTAGCTTTTTGCAATTATCTTGAATTTTTCTTTTCAATTGGTTTAGTGCACGAGTTTTTCTGGTAGTATGCATTTTCATGTACACAGAGCATGATACATGGGTATTTTCATCTTCCCAGTGTCAAAGCATTCAGTTTTGTGATTTACTGTAATCTGTGTACCATGCTTTGTACTGTACCAAAACATCTCAAGCTACAATTATGTAACCTGTCTTTTCTATTAAAAAGCTACAGTACTACCATACATGTATTTCCCAGAATTAGTGTTTAGTAGTATTTCAGGGCTGAAACAAGGTGTAAGTGTGCTGTTCCTCTTTCATACAATGTACATGTGCATACAGTAAACAACTAAAACTCAAGACAGAGTAGTTATATTCTAGCTTAAGTTCATATAGGTTCCTGCCATGTTGTGAAACAACTGAATATGTATACATTGTGAGTAGCCTAGCATTATATGATTGTTAACATACTGCGGCCACTTCTTTGCATTGTCAAGGCGTCTGTAGGATTGAGCTTACGATCATTGACAACTAGTCAGTTTATACTAAAACAATTAGATTAATAATATTGCTCTCAATTTCTCTGCATGATTTTGATACTGTTAATAGAAATCTCAAGTTCATACTCTAATTGTTAAGAGGAAATTTGTAATTTCTAACATTAAGTAGAATGTCAATGTTGTAGTGACATTGCCGTTTTGTCACTTGACTAGTGGGCAAACCAATCTTTAGTGTACATGTTTGACTAAATTGTTTTCATCTTGTTTTAAGTCTCTGCAAGGGTGAGACGCTTTGGATGTGACAAATGTGAAAAGAAATTTTACACAGGCAATGACCTCAGACGGCACCTAACCAGTCATCAAGAGTCAAGGCCTTTCACCTGTGAGGTAATCAGACTGCATAAAATTATGCAACTCACAATATTACATATTTGCTTATTTCTGTATTCCAGGCCATCTGATAGGGTGCGGAAAAAAATAAAAAATTATGCAGAATTTTTCGGCAATATCATTTGGAAGAAAGTGATGATTATGTGGAAAAGATGCCAAATTATGCAGAAATTTCTAAAATTAATAAAGTTGTTACTTTTGCTTTTTCCAACATATAAAATACATGTTAACGTCTTAATGAGAATTTAACTCCTTTATGACATGTTTGACCTTTTGCTACCATTTGTGGACAGGTACATGTACACGTATTTCTTCATTCAACACAGTTTTTCCATTGATAGTTCTTTTTCTCCGAAGCTTAGAACCAGGCATTAAATCAGACGAGGAAAACTGGATACCGGAAGGTCGAAAACTAGAACCCAGGCCCATCACCAGAAGATGCATGGAACGCCTGGAGGTTTAAAATTTAGGGGGTTTTTAGATCAATTTTTTGTATAGTGTAGTTAGTAAGTTACGAAGTCATTCTTATTTAATTTTTAATACTATGTTATTTTAGACAGGACCCCTTGCACTGATGGGCTATCCTGTATAAATATTCGATATTATTATTATAATTGTTATTTAAGGAACAAAAAAGGCGTGTTTTGGTCGCTGTTTTGGGTGAATAACTTCTTTAAAATTATCAATCTCTTTGCTATTTCCTCTTCTGACAATGGTAAGCAGTTGATTTCTCACTTATATGTGGCAATTTTCTAGTTTTGTGCGGAAAAATGCCCCAAGGATGCGGAAGTAGGCAAATTATGCGGATCCGCACCACCGCATCCTGTCAGATGCCCTGGTATTCATTGCCCATGCTAGACAACGAACTAAAGTAAAATTGGTGGAGAAAAGTAAAATTATAATTCTCATTTATTCCATTATGTTCAGGAGTGTCAGAAAGGGTTTAGAACTGCTGGTGAACTGACCATCCACAAGGCTATTCACGTAGAAGTCAAACAGTACAAGTGCGAGTTCTGTGGAAAGGAGTTCAGAACCAAGGGTTGTATCAAGTCGCACATCAAGTATCATATTGGTGAGAATCAGATACCTTTGATGTTATTGCTTATGTTATTGTTATCTTCCATTCCCTTCATGTTTGTTTTGAGAGATTTCATGAGCGCACACAATGTTGGTAGCAACAGTTTCTCAGGTTATGGTGTGTTGTCTCTTTTCATCAGGAGACAAACGACACAAGTGCACAGAGTGTGACAGAGCATTTGTTAAAAGTGCAGACCTCAAACGACACATGGCAGGGCACAGAAATGAGAAGAAGTTCATTTGTGATGATTGCGGTTCAGCCTTCACACGTCGAGATAACTTGAAGGCACACAGACTGCTGCATACCCGAGAGTCTGTGGTTACATGTGATTTGTGTTCCAAGGAGTTTATTAATGCTGTCTACTTAAAGAGACACATGCACATCCATAAACAGGCCAAGAAAAAACCATACGAGTGAGTATTACACAAACATAGTAACAAGTTCATTTACATGCGAGTGATGAAGAAAATTGTTGCACTATGTTTGCAAAACTAAATGAAAACCTGTGTTCAAAGGCCTGTTTATATCCATTTCTGTTATCAAGGCAATTGCACATTCATCAGTCAAACCATCAAAACACCAAAGTCTGTGCTGGGAACCAAAATATCAAGGGTTTTAGAAAAATTGTGCATGAAGCATCATAAAATAACATTTGATAATTATCTTGTCTTGTCCATTTGGAATTTGGTTGGCTCAGCAAATCACACTTTTTTACAATCTCTAATTGTGTAATAGTTATAATAAAAATTATATATTTTTTACATTCTTTTTTATCCAGATGTCAGTGGTGTCCAAAGACATACGAACAGCTAGAAGGTTTGAGACGACATATTCGACAGCACGTAGGGGATGAAAAATTTGTCTGTAAAGATTGTGGAAAGAAGTTTATAACCAGCATCCAACTTAAACGCCATCTTTGGCTCTCGCACGATCAAGACAGTCCATACAGAAGGTCTATTCTGTGAAGGACCATGGATATAAAGGTTGTGTGCATGAGGCTGCACTGTCAGTGGATGGACACAATTACAATTTAATCTTCAAATACAAAGCGGCTCGTGACATACGCTGTATTTACATGTAATATGTTACTCATGTGCAGTGGCGAAAGACTCAAATATGAAGTGAATAGTTATGCTACTGTTATTTGTGAGAGTGCTGAATGGGATAGTGCATTAGCAAACAGTATGGGCATTAATTAGACTGACTGATTACAGATGTAAGTCAACATTCTACTTGTATAAATATCAATAGGACAAAATAATCCTCCTTCTGTCCTGCATTTATTTGTAACAGTAGGTCAGTTATTATGCCAAGGACGATTGTTTTGTTTGATGACTCTTCAGTGCAGAGTGCACTATTGGGATGTTTTAGGGGACAGCTGTTCGCTAAGGCACTAACGCAGTGATTCACTAACACCATAAGCTGTAAATAGTTAATCAATAAGCCTTGTGGAAAGGGGTGCTTGACCAGTGGGGTAGGTACCGAAGTGCAATTTATGATGCCTAATGGAAAACATGACAAAACTATATATTTTTTATGTTATCACAAATCCCGTGCTATCCTTGTGGTTTGTATTATATTAAGAAAAAAAGTAATTTGCTCCAAACACATGCACAGATTAGTTAGTGTCATTATTGACTATACACTGTACATGTATGCTTGGATGAAAGATACATAAATTTTCATACAGGATCACACACAAACGTAGAGTATCTTTCCTTGTGGTAGCAGACTACATGTAACATGCATGTGTTCTAGCATTGGTAACTGTGATAAACTCCATTCTCGAGTTCAGATCTGCGTGTTTTTTGAGCAATACCACACTCTTGTTTTGACTGGGGATAGCAACTATATTTCATGTAATGTCAGTAATAATTCCAGAACACTATAACTGTGACAGAATATCTGGAATTACCCCTAGCTTGATTCAAGAAATTTCGTCTGGTTTCTTATAACTACTGGGGTATTGTGTGTTTGCTAGGGTTCAAATAAAGAATGGAAACACATTGCTTCTCCTTAGCAGCTTATTTATTTCCTCTTATATGAGGGGAGCAAAAAGTACATATTCAGCCAAAGCTTTCCTGTGTTTATAGTTACATGTAACACTAATAAATTTGTCACAGGAGAAACTCCACAATTATTGCCGCAGACTACGTGGCATTTACTGAAACCACCAATTAATTTCACCAGTCTCTGAGGTGACTCACTCAACAATAAAGGATATAAGATCTCTACCTTTAATACTTCTCAATGAAGTGCTCCTCTGTTGTATTAATGGGTAGCATTTTGTATTAGTTTGACATAAATAAGAACACACTATTCTGTGACCCAACATGACTGTTGGTATATTTAATGTAGTATGTCGGGTAACCCCCAAAAAAGGGCATTAAGTTTACAAAAGGCAAGAGATAAAGAAATATAATTTTGACAAGATTAATAGGAAGCAAAAGAAAAAGGCAGTAATGGACCTTTTCATCAAGGTCGTGATTTTCTGATTTCTTCATTCAAACAATTTAAAAAAATTAGCCTTGCCACTTGAATTATCATGCCAAGTTTAGTAAGGACAATACAGGCATGTTTTGGGCGTGCCAGTGCACATTTTTCATATTAGGCTGCCATCTTGGATTTGGTTACTGGAGGATTGGGGCAAGAAAATATTTGCTGAGGGAGTAGGTGTGAAGTGGGAAAAATGGGCAAGTGGGGAGGGGGAGGGCTACTTCAAGTGCCCCAGCCCAGCCCCCACCCAGCTTCTGCACAAGGCCTCTACCAGTCAAGTATCCAATTACAAAATGGTAACATTGAAAACCTGGTTGATCTAGCACTCTTCTACAACACAGCACGCACACTGCAGGCTAGAAAATATTGGACCTATAACTTGCCTATGTTTACAAAGAAATGTACCTGTGTACCAGGGACAAGCATGACAAACTTTCTTTTGGTAAACATATGCAAGTTATAGATCCCAGATTTTCATGGGTTTGTGCAGATTCTCACCAAACTTTGCATATTTTACTTACTAAATTAGGCAGGTGATACATCTCTAAAGGGCCATTTCACAATCAAAAAATTAATAATTTATTATAATTTACAGTTGGGATATTTTTTATTTCATATTTACAGTTCTGCTTAGTAATTCAGACATGTACCTCAACACAAATTATTTGTTGCAAAGTTAATGAAAACAGGAAAGTATATGAAAAAACTTGGCCTGATCCAGGTTATGGTGCTACAGTTTTGCTTTATTTCACAAATTTTACTTTTTTGGACACTTCTACAGACCACTCACTAGTATTTCTCTATATGCCGTGCACCTAAAACATTCCCAATAAGTGGAGACATTACTTTCATTTATAGTACACTCAACAAAATTACTCAATTTTGATTGGTCGAGAGCAGTACATTTAATCCCAAATTGTACTCCGCAGGAGTACCTATTAAGTTTCTATGGAAACGACGCGTAATTTTGTTGAATGTACTATAAATAAAAAATCACACAACCTTCTCGTACAATTCGTGATTAATAGGTACTTGTGATTTTGATAATTCTCAAATTGCACTCGCCTAAAGGCTCGTGCAATTTTGAGAACTTTCAAAATCACTCGTACCTATTAATCATGAATTGTTCTCGAGGTCGTGTGATTTCCTATACTAATTCCACATTTCAAAATTAATGTTGACGGCACGGCTGTACTGGACATTTCTAAGAACACCTCTTGACTAATGACAACTATAGTTTTACATCTCTTGAGTGACCATTATGAATTCTTGGCCTCAAGAAGGAGGCTTTCGACTTCTTTTTCATAGTCTGCTTTCTTGTCTTGAATGAAAGCCAGCTGAGGAAAGCGAACTAAGGAGGAGTAGGCAGGAAGAAGCCTCCTAGAGATGATAAAAAATGAGAAGTTAATTAATAAACTGTACAAGGGTTCCCTTACTGAATTCTGCACAGACTGAACTAAAAATATTATCAATGGCAAATCAAGACCAATGGAAATTTATAAAAAAAATATATAAAATCAATAACTTTATTCTTCAATAAATGTTCCTGACCAATAATTTTTCTCGAAACTTGTGTGTCATTGTTGGCGGGTTTTAAATATTTTTGGGTAATCTAGTTATATGTATTAGTTACCTGATGTGATCTCTGTTTTCATTCAAGAAGTTCTGCACGTTTTCTTCACTACCTTTCAATTCATCTGGAACTGTCCAAAATATAACTGCACTGTTTATGTCTCTTGTTACTTTCACCTATAAGTGTGAAGAGTTAGATGGTCTCTGGAGCAAACCAGCATCTATTTTGCAATCACTATTCAAAATTTGATCTGTCTGTGAACAACATTCAAGACTGAAGAAATGCCTCAATAGAGATTTGTGTAAGTTGACTGGTTAGTTTCTCACCAGCTGAATGAATTTTTAATTTCTAAAGATTTGCATTACAAAAAGCATTTAGATCTAGCCTCAGACCTCTCATTGAGCATAGGAAGAACTAAGCACAGGAAAAGCGATGTCTGGCAATGAAAAAAACATGTTTCAAACTAATGTTACTCTTGATAGTTTGTACTGTTCACCAAGGTACATTCAGTCTATGTTGCACACCAAAGATACACAAGATTTTCACCGAGTTTTTATAGCCAAAAGACTGCCAAATCATCTACTGACAAACCTCAAAGAAACCATATCAGGGTCAAGGTCCGGTTCATGGTTTATTCAACAATAACAAATAACCAATTTTTTATTAATTTAACAGTTTGTAATCTTAACCCAAATTATGGCAAGGTCTACCTCATCCTTTTGCCACTTTTTTGCAAGGGTATTGATTGTTCACCAGACGAGCACACCAGACAATTTGGAGACCCACATCAAATATCTTTGAAATAGCATTCACAACTAAATGCTGCCTGGACTGGTCACTGTTTAACAATGATTAACATAATAACAAGACAGTACCTGTGCAACCTCCACTTGATAATCCCCAATGACAGGGCTTAGGATAGGGTTCAGCTCAGGGCCATTTAGAACATCTTGAACAACCTCAAGCAATGTGTCTGATACGGCATGTTGCTTGATGGTGTCTGGAATATCAGGAGCATCCTCTCCTGTCAAGGGATCTAACTGAAAAACTTCTGATTGCTTCCAAGAAGGCTGCATGTGAGAGAGGAATAAAAAGATGATCAGAGACACAATGTCTATGCTGGCAGCTCTCCAGGATACTATAAGAGCTTCCTTCCACACAGACTGCAATTGGCACAAATTTATATTTCAAGCCACTCAAAGCAAATAATGTTGTTGCTTTGTTTTTGTCAATGAAAATGGGCATCTAGGTTTTGGCCATGGGTGGTTTATTGACATAAAAATAAAGTAATGTTATGAGGGTACAGCTAATATGAAAATGTGCAAGACACTGACTTCAACTGGTGTCCTGGTTGCCAGAAGCTTTTCATGCATGCATGGTAAAGGAAAAGCCCTCGGCTGGTACCCAGGGAAAAATGGCAGTCTCCAAAAATTTTCTAACATGCTAATCAAGTAAGGTGGCTTTTATTTATTAAAATGTTATGTAGTCTTAGAACAGCATAAAAAACCCAGTGCATTTTTCAGGTAGATGATTAATATTTAGATTACTTAGTAGATGTATTATCAATAATAATATAACCTTCCTCACTGTGCCTGGATTTTTCCTGAAAATATAAAACTAAATATAAGTACTTACATTTCACAATATCTTTAACTTAAAGCTAAATAAATAATTATATAATTTACTGCACCCTTCAATAACACCCAAATGCAACTCATAATTATCAACTTGATTGATATTTTTCATCAAGGCTCATTGTACGAGATTAAATGAAATCTGCATTTTGCAATGAAAATATGTACTTTGCGAAATGAAAATCATGTTTCATTTTGCAAATTACCAAACGTTTCGCAAAGTACAATAAGTATATCTATCAGTCATAAACATTTATCATCATCATCATCACCCACAAGAATGCATGGCAGTAAATCATGGACGGTACAGGTGTTAAAATAACCAGATGGAAATGTGAAAGTAAGGTTGGAAGAATTTGAAAGTTTAAGCTTACTTTGGAGCAACTACAGAATGCAGGGCCACTTCGGACCACCTGATTTACATGTGTCAAAATCTTTTGAAGAACGCAGCATAACACAATAGGAACCTTTAATTTGTGATTCAATGAGATGTAAATAAGTGGCCCTGTATTCTGTAGTTTAGCCCTTACTTTAACCCACTGATTCTCAAATTACTTTACCTGCATAATTTAGAGCGGTTTTCATTTGAGTCTCATGAATTAATCATTGGCTTGCATCACTGCGCTTCTACGCTGCACGCTTGATTGAAACTTCGCGCCACCTTTTCATGCAATGATCCAATCAGAAGTAATCATTCATACAGCTACAGATGTTCACAAATTGTTTCCCGTACTTTCCATCAAGTTGGCACTCGCAATTGAAAATATGAATGTTTTTTTTTAACTATTTTCTGCAAACATACAAACCCAAATGACAAACTAACGTAAAAGCTAAGGAAACATGATAACCATAATTTATGTGGGCCATTCCATTTTTTATTCGTACCCCCCCCCCCCCACCCCCTATTGAGATACCGGGATTTACGAGGGGGAGGGGGGTGTCTTTAAAGGCCATTTCTGAGGGGGTAACTAAGTCGGCACCTTTAATCTTTGAATAAATCCCGAAGGGGTAGTGTGTCGGCACTTTGATATTCTTTTCTTAGGGGGGTCAAAAGTCTACTTTTCTGACGGGGTGAAATATAAAGTACCTCAATAGGGGGGGGGGGGGGGGGGTGCGGATAAAAAATGGAATGGCCCTGTACGCCCAGTCGCACCAGTACACTACCTTGATTTTCTCTTTCTTGTTCCGATGGAAAACTTGTCTTTGTACCTTGGTAAGGATAGTGTAGAAAATATCCTTTGAGGATTAGCACGGACGTCGAATTTCTTCAATATAGGGAAGGAGCTAACGGCAAAATTAACTAAAACTCTGGATCGGAGCAACAAACTCATTCCTCCAAAATTTGATCAGTATCTCATGTAAGCCACCATATAATGTACCAAAGACGTATTGAGTTTGAAACGCTGGGTAGCCGCGCCCTAAAGCATTGCGACCAGGCATTTGTCTTTCAAAATGGCGGACGAGATGCACGACTTTCCCGACAAAAAAAGAGCAAAGTTTGAGCTGCGGAAATACGCTAAAGTGCCAATTTGGATATGTGAAAATCACGATGAAGTCCTTTACTATATCCATAGAGCTATTGGATCAAGGCATATTGCGTTCGAAGGAATAACTCTTCTTCATTTTGATTCACATCCCGACCTTACTGTTCCTGTGAAGATGAAGGCAAACACCGTGTTTGAGCAACAAACTTTGTACGAGGAGATCAGCATAGCAGACTGGATTCTACCCGCTGTCTATGCTGGACATGTTGATAGAGTTATATGGGTCAAGCCACCTTGGTCGGATCAAATTAAGGACGGTGTATTCAACTTCAAGGTTGGCAAACACAAGGAAAATGGTTTTGTCAGGTACATACAGCTGTACATCCATTATATTGTAAGCGCGAATATAGTCGTCGTAATTAACATGATAACTGTACATAAAAACCACGAATATACCTCGTTCTCTCATCCACTGCAAGACTGTGGACAGCAATAACTTTATTTTTACTCTGAGGGAGCCCAATGTCTATAAGCCTCACGATTTTTGGGCTTCCTCACCACTTTCATTTGCCTTTGTGCAAATGCCTTGTTTTATCATTATTTGTATTTTTTTGTTCTTTCTTTCAGAGTCACATGCTCTGAGACATATTTCATAGAAGAACTGCTCTATGCAGATGAGGAAACACTTGAAAACTGCAAAAACTTGGAACTTGTTGTATTTACTCTCAAACCTGGATTGGTGAAAATCAAAGAAAGCATTGATTTGGATGAATTAGTTGTTCAGTCTACGGTCAGTAAAAACCCAAAAGAACTGGATGAGCAGGATGATGATAGCAAAATTGCTTGTACTGTTATGGATCAAGAAAGTTGCAAGTTTAGCACAAACTTTCCAGGCATAGTTTCTGGATCATCACCTCTCTTGGACATAATTTCTCAAGAAAATAAATTTATTCTGGATATTGACATGGACTTTTTTTCAACCCAAAACCCATTTAAACTGCTTTATACAGAGGTATGTTGAGTGTAGGT
>JAHPZR010007903.1:12500-32500 GCA_019787425.1 Platygyra sinensis | reverse complement strand
CATTTATCAAGTCCTAAAAAAACCGGTTGCCATGTACCCTGCGAGACAGGTTCCTTGCTCTTTCTTCTGGAAGAAAGAGCAAGGAACCTCTGTCTCGCAGGGTAGTTGCCATGCAACTTTGTCGACTTTGAGTTTTACAAACGTGAACATGGATATACTTACCTGTCATAATAACAATGCCACCCTTTGTACAAAAGAAAATGGAGAAAATTCCATGAAAGGCGATTGAAGTAACAAACCATTGTTTAGAATGGTGTATTAAAGTTATACTTCTCTGTTTGCCCTTGCGGCAGAAAATGTCTGTTTATTTGACAGGTGCTTTACATTATAAATATGTGTTTCTTTTAGTGTTTTTATTTGAGCGTTAAACTATGTCGATAACTGATGGACAATAACAGGTCAGAGCTTGTCACTACTGTGTGGTAAGCGCTGGACTGAAGTGATTGGAAATTCGCTTCAAGCAAATCTCGAATTGACTTTCAAGGCTAGCTCGAGTGCTTGACCAAGGGCGTAGCCGGGGGGGGGGGGTCCTGGGGTGCCCGTGACCCCCCCTTTGTAAGCCTTTTTGTAAGCAAACAACCTACAATATTCAGGTGACAATCTGATGAGTACCCTCTGTATGAGTCAGTGTGACCCCCCCTTTGAAAAATCCTGGCTACGCCTATGTTGACTGACGGAGAAAACAATCTGTTTGCTTTATGATCGCTGGATTTTGTTTGGTTTGGTCGCTTCGCTCCCATATCCTTGCATCTTGTCAGACTTACTTCTACGCCATTCCTTTGAAACTTTCCATTGCAGTTATGTAGGCTGAGAGAACCCAAGCTAGGTGCGATCGTACAGACGAAAATACTGTCAAAGATTCCTTATCTATACCCTGTGAAAAATGTCAGCGCTGTCAAGTGAAGTCGGGAAAGCTTTCCTCTCGTTCTATTCGTCTTAAATCTTGTACCGTGATTGACATATTATACAGTCCTAGTTTCCAGTTTCTAAGAGACTTGTTGCAATGTGCCTTTATTACAATGATTCGATATTGTCGTCAGTAAAGCAAACAAAATCCTCCATACATCCTCCATGCAGTTCAAATGTAATTTGTATCACTCGTAAACATACCACTGTTTCAAATTCAAAGTCCTAGTTTGAAGTGTGTTGGTTTTCGAAAACAAAAGAACAGCTTACATTTTTTTCTGGTTTTCGAGAGACCGGGTAGAATTTAATAAATCTTAGGAAAATCTTCCAAACTCCTGATTAAACTCAAGTTTTTATGTTTACTTGTTTCAATATTTATCCTGGTAATCCAAATTCGTTTCCTTGTTGTCGCGGCATACACGAAACCGCCCCCTCCGATTGGTTCGTCTCGTGCCGGTATTAGTATGCATAAAGCTCGTATATCATTAGACACCGGAAGATTTCTTGACGTGAAAAAGGCAATCACAAAAGATTTATGTATTCAGTTCAAGAAAATTGAAATGTTTTGATGAACTGGCGAGGTTTGAATTTTCAACGCCGTCACAAATCGCTTTAATATTTTTTACACAGTTTTCCTGAGCAGTTCACTTTCAAAGTGAAAAGGCAACAATATATTATGCTACAACAACAGTATATAGTTCGTCAGTGAGTTAATTTACAATTCTTTTGAAAAATGGTTTATTTTGCTAAATGAAACGATGAGAAGAGCCGTAAACAACAGCCCCGGCTGTATATTTGAAAACCGTATTGCTCAGAGATAAAAACCGGTGGAATCGCCGAGAAAGCGGAGCCGTGGTTTCTTGAATTTTGAGATTGAATTACATTTTGTAATTTAATTCTGTGGTGCTGCAGCGAAAAGAGTGCTATTAATCATTTCTGAGGGTCGCGAGGAAGAGAGGCACTGTATGTTGTTGTGGAAACGTCGTTCGCAGTTGTACTGAGAAAGAAGACAAAAATTAGCACATCAAAGAGCGCGCCTTCTCCCTCAACTGGAAAACCGCCGTTTCTTGCTAACGTGTGGTAATTGGCATGATGACAGTTTGACTGGTTTTTCAACACTAATTCACGTGGAACGAGATACATCGCTGGAGGAAAGGTGGAATAATGTTTAGGGACTGCTTTCCTTGCCTGTAAGTATTAGAAATTATATTTGTTGTTACATAAATCCTTCCTTGTCAGTTGATGGTTTTGACCGATGGTTAAAAGCTAAGAGGAAATCCTGGTTGCTTGATATAAATGGATATCCATTGATCGGCTAGTTCAAAGCGATTTAATCCTAAAAAAGGCCCCATTCAGTACCTATTAAGCGACAACAAGTTTGAATTTAAATCTGGAGTATAATTTCGATTAAATTGACAATGCTGAAATTATATGTTTGTTCGTTTGCGTTCTAATATTTCGTCCATAATCTCATTTCAAAACTCGTAATATGTTAATTTTTGCTTTTCTTATCAGTTTTCTCCATGAGGCTGCTAACAACCAAAAGACTTTCCCAGTTTATCTAAAAACGTGAAACTCACAGAATGCTGACCACTTTGATCTTAAGTTTAAAAACGCTGAAACTGCCAACAAATGAAGCTACCGAGTTTGGGCATTTCCTCAATGTTGCAGAATTCCTGTGACGTTTAACTTTCATGCGTTTCTTTGAGTCTTAACAAAACCACAAACTGTCGAAACGATGTGCTTTTATGTGCCAACTTGAATCTGATTATGAAACGAAATATTGTCTGAGTGATCTAATTTCAATGAAATGACCAAAAACTTGGTTTTGGAATTCATTTTGAATGCTAATTGAGTCAGACGGAATCATTGTTTCTTTCAGTGAAGAAAATTTACGGTTTTCTGCTAGGCTGGTTTTTAAAACGATAAATTTATTGATTCTACGACTGCCGTGCATGCCAAAGCTGTTAATTTGTCTTGTTTTGACATCTTCGTGTTGATTTTCGCATTGTGTGACTAATCAAACACCCAGTCAACGTGGAGCCCTGCACAGATTACAAAGTTTACAATTCTGATGTCAAACTATGTGAAATAAATTGATAACGCGAAAAGTTTGCGATGATGCTTGTGATTACATGCGGTAATCCGGTTCTTGAAGCTGGAATACAGTATGTGTACAAAAGGCTAATAAGATGCTTATTTTTTCAATACTAGAAAGGAAAAATTAAGAACAGGCATCCGGCGCTTGTTACAACATGCATTTAAATCCAGTATTTGTACCTGCCAGGAGCTGAAATGCATCCAATATATACCAGCACGATTGTTCAATTTTGAGCCAGGTATTTTCCTTGTCATACGTTAGACAATTGACGAGTGGTCTGTCTGAACTGAGGGACCATTTTGGCACTGATTTGACCAGGCCCCCGTTGAAGTTAGCGCAAAAATTTAACAACTATGTATGGATTCATTGTATGGAAAACTCACAGTACGTGATGGAACGGGGAACTCTAATTTTACAATACCATATAAAAAACGCTAAGATGGACCGCCCACGAATTAGTTTCGAAAAATTGCTGTTTCAAAACATTTCACAAAGGAAATTGTTTGTCATTTCTGAAATGCAAATATTTTTCCTTCTTACTTTGAGTTATACTTTCACGAAAGCTGCATGAAAAATGCAAATAATGCTTTTAACTTTCGCTCGCCTGTCAATTTACTGACCCTCACAGAGCCTGGGATAATTTATTAGCAGAGTTTTAAACGAACCGTTATGACAAACTTGCACAATATACTCGGCCAATATTTGCCCATTACAAGAGCCATAATTATGGCTCTTGCCCATTACGAACCCTATTTCAGTAACAAGTATGTATTTTCATGCTTCATATGATTGTGATTATAAGAAGGCTTCGTAGCAGCACGAAGTAAGATATCACTTTGATAAGCCATACGATGTTTTTAAGTATATTTTTTAATCAAAACATGTTTCGAATGATATATCATCATCCATCGTCAGTTGTACAATGAGGAATAAAATGAAATTGTGGAATAAAAAATGTAGCAAAGTGAGATATTAACAAGAATAATTAAGGATGAAGGCGCGAACCAAACAAAAAAGAGACTAATTAGTATGAAAGAGATAAATTAAGATGTTTGACTTGGGAATTTAAAGGCGGCTGCTCCGAAAGGATGTGCATGGCTTCTTTAATTTTCAAAGCTTGTGGAAGCAGAGTCGAGGATTTAAAAACAATCTTCTGAACAAAGGGAGGGACAATTTTCAGAACCCTTCAGGTGCTTGAAGATGTGAGAATGTTTGTCTGGGGAGAGATGTTTACGGATGCGAGTGGCGAAGTGTCTATTGGTTTCACCAATATAACGGGCACTACAGCCTGCACATGAAAACTTATAAATGACTCGCGATCGCAAAACCGTAGGAATAGGATCCTTGATCCCAAACCAACTCTTGATTTTAAAGGGGGTGAACACCAACTTAATGTCCAGGTCACAACAAAATGTGCTGACTAAAGATAAAGCATCCTGTTCGGTATTACACAAAGCAAAGGTTTCGTCGACATGCATGTCTACAGTAAAACTCAATGCCCGAATTGCAATTCTCTGACCCCGATAAAGAGATTAGCTAATACAGGAGCAAGCAGGGAGCCCATGCCTGGCTCTGCTTCCACAAGCTTCCAATTGAAAATAAAAGAAGCCATGCACATCCTTTGGGAGCAGCCGCCTTTAAATTCCCAAGTCAAACATCTTAATTTATTCCCTTCATACTGATTATTCTCTTTTCTTAGCTTAATACTTTTTTTAGTTGGCGCCTTCATCCTTAATTATTCTTTTTAATATCTCGCCCTCTTTGCCACGTTATTTATTGTGCAATTTCATTTTATTTCTCATTGTACAACTGACGATAGATGATGTTTCATCCGAAAAATGTTGTGATTAATAAATGAACTTCACAAACATCGTATGGTTCATCAAAGCAATAACAATAACAATAACGATGACGATGATGATGATAAAGAAATAATAATAATAATAATAATAATAATAATAATAATAATAATGATAATAATATTAAAGATGAAATAACAACAACATGATATTGAATTTATGGAGACCTCGGAAAAAATCCGAGTCCCAGATGAGATTTGAACCCACGACCCTCCGTGATCTAGTCGGATGCTCTAAGCACTGAGCTACTGGAGACTCTATGGTGAGCAAGGGTCAATTTGTGGGTCTCGACTGGAACCGCATCGCGCTGTCACATTAAAGCATATCAAGATAAACTCACTAACAGCATCACGCTGTCACATTAAAGCATATCAAGATGCAACCAACCAACCTCCAAAGTGAGTATATTAAAGATGAAATAACAACAACATGATATCATGAGATAATGATAATGATAATGATAATGACAATAGTAATAACAATAAGCAAATTCCTTTATGTAAGTGCATGTCAAATGTATTAAGCACTGCTGTGCTAATTAAGGACACTGTAAATAAATATGCTATGAAAAATTACAACTAGTTGGAGGCTGACCAGTTGGCAGCACTGAGACGACTGGTAACCAGAGTGTCTGCGTGCTATTATCAAATGTAAGCAAACAATCTTTTAAGGTCGCCTTGCTGAATTAACGTAAATGTAAATGTAAATGTCGCGAGTTAGAGGACAAACATACATGTCCCCTTTACAATGCTTTATTACAGTGGGCCAATGAACTCATAGAAATTTCTTAATGGGTAATACACGCGAACGATTTGTAGTCGGGAATTGGCTATTTACACAACGCAGTCGACGAGCTGAATTGAAGATATCGGTAGGGTGGAGGATTTTGAACCAGAGACCTCCTAAGTGCAAATCAAGCGCCCTAAGCCACTCGGCCACGCCGCCTCAACAATGTTCAAGTTTTCGCGAAAGGAGTCGTACTTAGACTTGCAATTATGGTTAAGTTCCCAGAGACAACAGTAACATTGAATAACATTGTACCAAGCTAAGACAAAGATTTAAATTGATAATTAGAACAGCACAGAGGGCTCGCGATTTTATCACGGTATCTAAATAATTTCAGGAATTAAGTAATGTACCTAATTACTTAACATTCTTTTTGTTATTTCTAAGATATTTTTGTCAGACATTTCTTGCTTTTAATTTCCAATTGCCTATCTTTAATTTGGCCATTACTGAAAAGACAAATTTGCATTTCTAATTCAACACTTAGCAATAGCTTATAATACCGTTTTGCATGCATCAAAAACAGATGATCTTACAGAATGCAAGCCATTGATACTTTTGTTTGATAATAAAGCACCGGATAAAAAATAAATTTCCTTTACTCATTGAGGTGAGGGTGCTAGACTTTATTTATGATAATGATCACCGCCCGCTAATGTTTCCGCCCTCATATTTACTCTTTAATAATTAAGCCTAATTAATTTTTTGCGCGACTCACGAAAGAATAAACAAGTGCATGTCAAAAGTGAATCTTTCGTGAACGCAATCTAGAGAAGGGCAATTGGTTACGACGGTATAACAACCAAATTGACCGTAAAACTGATCGAAGAGAATGAGCGTTAATTCACTCATCACACCAGGTTTACTGAGTATATCCTTTTACTGCATGAGTAATCAAGTACTCTCATTAATTAACCCTCCAGTCAAAATTAAACAAACCCTAAAATGTGGAATATATATCACGAGAGATCGGATATGTCATAATACAGTACTTCCTACATATGATAACGATGTTTTTCGCTTAATCTATTCAAATATGATCATAGATAATGAAACCAATCCTTTCTCTAAAAGAATTGTCTCTAGTTAGAGACAGGAACGTTAAATTGACATACTGATCTATCATATACTTTGGGACGCAACAATATTGGAACTTAAATTGCGCAAAGATTCATGCGGATTAAGTAGTAATCTTTCTTTCAGGCTTCCACCAACTGCAATATATTGCATACATTCAGCAAAAGCAGGAAATCTTTCGAGGGCAGTGTCTGCAGTCTTTTCGTTCGTGTGTTATAACGGCAACTGACGTTTATTATCGGAATGATGCATGCACTTTGTGCATTTTAGGAGTCGTCAAAGTGACTGGTAATTACTAGTAAGGTATAAATTTCTGTCCCAATGAAATACATCATTTAATTTAATATTGCTCGAATAACTTTTAAACTGTGGTTCATAAAACCACTGCGCAAACCAGTATCCCCTCGGCTGGCATTGAATAGCGAATTCCATTATAGTTTGAGAATCAATTGCACTGCACGTCCTCTTTTAGTAAATAAGAGAAAGGTAAATTAAATATCGCTTTACAAATCAGCTTAACTTTTCCACTGCTGAAATTCGAAATGTTTGGAAGTATTTAAATGTCGTAGCCCTCGGATAAGAGAGAAAATATACTTTTCTTACCATACACGAGTACACGGGAATTTTTTTCTCGGTTAATCGATTATTTTTTCAGTAAGTAGTTTGTGGACATGGCGGCTTTCCTTTTCAAAGCATGCACCTGAATTATTTATTGTTATTCGCTGAATTTTCCATTAAATCTAAGAGCATTCTTTGATCTTTTCAAAAACGACAACAAAATGTTTGTTTATCACACAAGGGATCAAATAATCCTTTACAAAGTCTAGAAAAGTATATCCTGTCTTTTTTGTGTGTAAATTCGATTTCATTTTATACGCGAAATAGGGAACCTAAATAGCTGTCTTCCGTATTAGGTTTACCAAAAAAGGAGTTAGTTAAAAGCTTTTCAGAAATCGAGTGTATACATCAATGATTTGAATTTCAGATTCGGATTATTCAAATTTGAATGCACGACTTTGAGTTCGTGTTTGACTGATTATGGAGAACTTTCCTTTATATTATGAAAGGAAATAGGCTTAATTTGTTCATCGAAAATCATGTGTGGAAATGATCTAAAAACGTTTTTATCAATGAAATCGCAAATCAAAACGAAATAAAGTTATATTAAAAGTATAATTGTCATTACAAACTGGATAGTTTCTCCATGAGAAATTGTAAAATTCGCCGGGAGAACATCGCGCGATTTTCAACAATCTCCGATATTCAGGTTTTTTTAGCGCGATCGTGTGATCAGTGCAAATTTTAATGATCTCACTCTCTCCACCTGCTTTGATCGCGAGTCACCATAACAACTCACTCTTTTATCAAAACAATTGGCGAGCGCTCAGCTTATCGTTGCGGTCGAGTTTTGTCAACTTGTTGAGTTTTTGTAATGAACTATGCGCTTTCGAAAAACACTGGGCGACAAAGAAATATTGTACGGTTGGATGCGGCTATGAAAAGGTGAAAAATATCTCCTACTTTCCTTCAATGCGTTTTACAGTGTCATAGTTCATGGTTTTTTAGGAGTGAACCATCTGTTTACGACCACCTGGCTTGGCATATTTTGGTCTATCGCCAAATGAAAAATTCCCGTCTTCTTCATTAGTCTGACGCTGTTTATGAATACAAAGAACTATAAAAAATTATTATTGTATGAATACCACAATGAAAGCGGCCTTTCGGTTGTAGTTTAACTTTACGAAAAACGACGATAGGCTAAGGCTTGTGATAGAAAAGGATTTTTCGCAGTTCAATTGGCCGATTTAACCATGAAACAATTCTGAGACAAATTGCCACATGTGGGCAAAATGATTGCTAAACTCAACCGCACTCTATAAACGCATTTATAAGTTTCTTTTACTGGTTTAATCAACTCGGTGGTAAATTGGTTTTTGGTCCGCAATGACCTATGCAAATTAGCTTGTTTCGTATTGTCCCTGAACGAAAATAGCCAAGACCATTATAACTAACTAATTCCAAGTAATTTCCGATCCGCGGCGCTTGGAAACTTGGGGAACTAAAGCCGGTAAAAAATATTTCACGCTCCACAGGGCTACTTCAAGAATTGGAAGCAATGTGCGAGGCAGTGTACACACGTTAGCTGACAAATCTATGGCGTTATGGGACAAAGTACGGAAGCGGTTGGGGAATTCGGAAAACTCGGCTGGATGCAGTTGTGGTCGAGAATACCCAAATAGTGAAGGCGTTTTTTACGAAGATTACTTCACGAGGTGAGCGGGCAGGCTAATTTTTGGGTAAAGTTTACAGAAGTTACGGTTTTGTAGGTTTTTAGGTTACAACTGGTGGTCAAGCACGCTTGCTTCCGACAAGTCGAGTGGTTTTAAATATTTGAAAACGATTTGGATGTTCTTTAAAAATCGTTAACCTATTATTTTAATCGTTGGAAGGTCCGCCTGTATTGCGATGAGAAATATAAGTAGAATCGACTTTGGGTAACAAAAGGGGATTTTCCCGACATTTATTGACGTTTCGCTCAAAGTATCAGATTGTGAGTTCAGTTGGTTCGTGAACTATAGTAGTTTCTGGTGTTTAATTTCGAAGCGATTCTTTTCTGAGTAATAAGCTTAACGCGCTCACAAAGAAACGTTTGAAGCTCGATCTTTGAAGATGTTTGAAGATTTTCAGATTTTCAGAGCGCGAAAATCCGTCGGTCGGAGTTTCAAAAAAGGACTGGCACTAGCGTTGGCTTATTTACAAAATGGCGGAACTTTCGTTCACATCAAGTTCAGGTTTGGAGCCTCATACAATTCCTCTGAAAGAAAGGTACCGCCTTTTTGTTGATTTGAAGTTTATTCTTAGATTTTCTATCATATTTTTATGTTTCAAAATGTGTGTTTTGTGGTGACTACTAGTGAAACAGGGAAAATACTTATCTCGGCGACAAGCGAACAAGCAGCTGTTTTTTGGTTTTTAGCTTGTCGTCAGTTCTGTGTGCTATTAAAGCCGTTGAAAATGCGTTTGATGTGGAAAATTCTGTTTAGATTATCAGTTAAATCAATCGTTTTGTCATGCCTGACACATTTATCTTAGTCCACTAATCTTTGAGGTTTCTCAATTTTAGCATGAAATAAATGATGTATTGATCACTGATCGGAATTTCTGAGTTTATTGGGCAGTTTTATTAGCTTGCAGACTAAACAACGAGAGTCAGATAGAAATATGATGTAAACGCTTACCTCCCAATTTAACTACACTGTATTTACGAAAACAATGCCTTCAAAGCTCAAACCTATCTTTTGACATAGCTTTTCACTTTCTAATAGACCTTTTTCGCTTGTACATTTTGTTTTCCCAATACAGATCATGGGATGATACTCAGGAGATTTGATCTTTTGTTTTGTTCATTAAAAAGGGTACATGCAAGCATGAATATGTCTGCATGTACTCGTTTTAATGAACAAGACAAAGGATCAAATCTCCTGAGTATCATCACATTATCTGTATTGGGAAAACAAAATGTACAAGTGAAAAAGGTCTATTCTATGATCATAACGAAAATTTCATATATATATATATATATATATATAATCAGTTAAGTAGATCCCTTGAGCCAACAACGTATCACCCCCAGGAGGATCGCAAATGGATTCACAGTCCAAGTTGAGGAGAAATTATGAGTAAGTTAAGAGAAACTCAACACTGGACAACTTCTGAGGAAATTTGAAAAACTGTAATTGCCCTGAGCGGGATTTGAACCCACGTCCCCCTGATCACTAGTCGGGTGTGATGACCACTACACTATCAGGACAACCATGCTGGCAACATGGCTGATTAATCATTTAATGTGTGGCATTTTTCGTGGTACTCCCTGCAATAAGATATGCACTAAATTCACATTGGGCTGCAATTTAACACCTGTCTTGTGATTTTATTGAGAGATAGGTTCCTGGGGATCCACGATCTGTCTAGACATGAACCTTCTTTATATTAATGTACATATCAATTGCATTGTCAATACTGGACCATGATAACTATCCAAAATATGACTACCAGAAAATTGGTCATCAGTAAATTCTGGTAACAGAGCTAAGACGAATCCAGTTTAGGTACCCAATCTTAACAAAATTTGACTGCCACCAAGCAAGTGTCTGATGGATTTGTTATAATAAATTGCATGACAATAAATTAATATTGTCAGTTGCAATTGGTGACTGCAGACAAAAATGGTTGGCATGAAGTCCTGCCATTAATTAGTCAAAACAAACCAACTTGAAGAAAACAACTGCTTAACGTTCTAGAGAATAGAGACGCAAGTGACTGGTTCCAAAAACTTATCTCCTTGATTGCTTTTGTCATAGCTCCTTATCATAAAATACCAGTTGTCACATTATAAATTGACCTGGTATTTGTTTGGTCAGAACAGTGTGACAATTTATTTGCATTTTGAAATATTAGCTTATTGAGTGAATTGAATAACGTAAGCTCTGATGACATTTTCCAGACTCCTCATCCTTTAATCTTGCATGTATATTGACACACATCAATTAAAAGTCTCGAACTGTTGCAAATTGGGTTGCTTTTTTATTTTGCTTTCTCCTTAAATTTGTTTTTAGATTTTCACTGCTACTGCTAGAACCAGGCGAGATCTACTTTGAAGATTTTAGTGTTTTTCATTATCCATATGACCTGCCTGAAGAAGAAGCCATCAAAAGGTATATTACATCCTTTACTCAGTATAGTTGCTCACATGTGCATATCTATTAATCATATGATAAATAACTACCATTTCTTTTTCTTGATGAGACACTTAAGTTTTGTTAAATCTTTAAATAGTAGAATTTTGTTGTTATTCTTTTTACAGGAAGCAAAGAGGAAGATTAAAGATATGTTCGAAGTCTATACTTTTTGATCCAATTGACACATCTTGTCCAATTTTAAAGGTACATGGGTGTTTTGTTGTGACTAGTGTTTAGCCTGCGTGGCAGGCCGTAGAAAGGGAGTGAGGAAAGTCAAAATGAGCGCGGGATCGGAGAGAGAAGGAACGGCCTGCAAGGACGCTATTGTTTTCTTTGTTTTTTACGTCCACAAGATGAACGTAAAAATCCTGATTGGTCAGATTTAATGAATTACCTAACTTCATCCTTCTGATTGGTCAGCAACCTGTCATTCGAAACCATTAAGGTCTTCTTACATTTATATTCAACCAGGCAGATAAATCTAGAGATCGTTTCGAACTAATTCATCAAAGGTTAGCCGATGTTAGTAATAACGCCTCTTTTCAGAATTGTTAGCGACCTGATTATTGAAGTCGAGGCCATGAAATCTACTGTCTGATGTTTACATGTAACTCAGAAGGTAGTAATTTGTTTGGAAGACATCGAAGGGAGCAAATTTGACGTTGTCTGTGCATCGGCGGAAAGTGTCACAGATAAGCGATTTCTACAATCATTGAAGAAGAACACTACTGAGTAGCAGTTTAGTGGCTGACAAGTGAGTCGCGTACAGTTGAAACATGAACAGGCACTGCAGGCCGACTGCGAATCGATGTAAGAAGCAATCACTGCTATCCCAAAGCTCTTCAACTCTGAATATTTCTTTTCTCTCCAACGGTTTGAATATATTTCCACGAGCTTTAGCCACACATTTGCCATGTTACTTTTAGATTCATCTGGCAAACTCTACAAACAGTGTTACAATTGCTTTCTTTTTGGCCCGGCGTCTTCTCGCTTTTCCCAACGTCCGAAGCCAAGGTCTTCAAATTTTAACATTCATTTTTCGTGCAAAACAACAAAAACAAGAAATACGAGAACCCATTGGCGCCTTCAGATTTTGTCACGAAAGAAGTAATGTGATTCTGATTGGATGATTTTGACAGCCATACATTCCACAGTTGAGTGGGTTTTGCATAGTTAACTAGAGGGCTGAATGAAGAAAACAATAGCGTCCTTGCAGGCGTCCCCTACCGCGATCCTCAAGCGTCTGTTCTCGCGCTTCGTGCGCTCGTCTTTCCCCTTTCCCTCCCCTTCGGACGCCTGCCACGCAGGCTAACTAGTGTTTGTCGGTGGCAGTCTCAATAGAAAAGCATGTCTCTTACTGTAAGCAGGGTTTTCATTAATGTTTTAAGGAGGAGAGCTACTTGTTTTCACAGGTGAGCACAGTGTTTTGATTTGAACTTCTCTATAAGAAACAATTTCCCTGGATGGTGCAATCAGGCAGGCAAAATTATTGTAATAAACGGGCAAACAGAACAACCCTGAAATGTGTTCTGTAGAACCAAAGTCACTTTGATTATACACACAGCGGTCGCTCTAAAGGCACATGTTCTAGCACGCAAAAAAGCTGTGTCACCTGATCTTATGTCCTGCATTATCCTCACAGCCAGTCAATTTTCTCAGTGCCCAGTGCTTAATGAAACTCTTGAATGTGCTGTAAGTTACAGATGCAGTCACCTGATGCACAGTTTTAAAGAAAATCTCAAAAGTAGAAAGTTGACCCTTCAAAAGTGGTATCCCTTCTAATGTAGTAGGGTATAAAAAAATATTACAGCTGTAACAAGGAAGAGACATTTAACTCTTATTTGTTTTCTTGTATGACTAAGTTAGTTCAGAGGGTCATTAACTAAATTCAGCCATTCAGATCTATTGCCTCTCCTATGTTCTCTAAGTATTGGACTGGGCACTGTCCTGAAAGGTCCCGCACAATCACTCTTGAAGATTTTCTGGTAGTTTTATGACTTGTGTTTCTGACTTGTGTTTCCACATAAATATTCCTTTTCTTTCTCTTCCAACTTTGTTCTGTTACATTTAACATCAGACCTGAGTAAATTCCTGACTGGCTCTTAACCTCTCCCATCTGTTGAATAAACCTGTTCTTTTTAATGTGTAAAATTTTTTTATGTAAATACTCGCAGCTATAAATATTAAAAATAGAAGGTTTATGAATTTGTGAATTACTAATTAAAAGGTATGTTCAAAGATCTACTGTAGGCAAATAATGTTTTGGTAATAAGTGACACAACTTTGACTTGGTTTGATTTCAGTTTCCCCTTAGAGAATGTATTTCAATTGCTCATTGGTCTGGATCTCTCATGTCAAGGTGAGGAGATGTTGTGATTTTCTTGCATTCAAGCTAATAAATCTGCTATAAGATCCATTGGACACATCCGTAGATACTTTCCAGTTTTTTTTTTCGTTTTCTTTTTTTTTAATGACTGATCTGTTGTTAGGCGCATTGAGATTAGAAATGCGCCCTATAAGCATTTATTTATTAATTATTATTATTATTATTAGTATTATTATTATTATTATTATTATTATTGTTGTTATTATTATTATTATTATTATTAAATTAAAAAAAAATTATTATTATTATAGTTATTATTATTATAATTATAATTAATGTCGCTGTTCCTAGCGAAGATAAATTAACTGTGGCGACTTGCAGTTGAACAGAGCTATTAATCAAATACAAAACACTCGTGATGGCATTAATGGGGGAACACTGCCTTGCGTTTGGTTAGCCCATGCGACTTCCGGCGATAGCGTGACAAATAACCTCACTTATCTCCCCAGCACTACGAGCTGAATGACAGACAGCACGTGCTGGATCGGACAAGAGTATCGGTTAGCAAGCGATGCTCAAAGGCGATGCAAAATCAACAAGCTTGGGGGAAGTCGCTGCGCAGACTTAACCGCCACTGATGCATGCAAGGCAATGCATCCCCCCAAGCCATGGAAGCCGGTGAAAAGCTAGTTAGGCGAGAAACGTTCAACAACGACTAGCCATCCTGGGAGCTACAGACTCTATTGTAGATAAAGGAGTTCTTATATAAAGCTGGTAACAGTCTGAAGACCAGCGACCCATGACTTTGATAAGCCAATCTGGCAAGCCGGCAGCAGCGGCGACCGACGCAGCACCTATGCGGAAGCTATGGCCCTTGAGACTCTCATAAGGAAGGCCTGCGACCCTTGAACTGTCCCGTAGAAGGTGCGAAACCGCTCCCCGGGTAAGCAAACGACCTGACTGGAAGTAAAATAAGGGACCCTTTTGTGGCTGCGCTAAGAGAAAGTACTCTCGCATAGCCGACACGGCGCACAGGGTGGACGAGGTGCGAGCGATGGTGAGAGATTGCCCTCGCCTGTAAACATCTGTTTTTGACGATTTTAGCTGCACCGTCATGCTCTGCGGGCGTGCCAGGGTTGGATGAAAGACTACGCAATCGGTAGAAAGATCAAAAGGCGGCCTAAACTTGCGTACACTGTTGTAGGTAAATTCACTACATCGCAGAAAGGCGAAAAAAGCTAAATTGAAGGCGGCCCATATCATGGAAAAATCCCGGGGGCTAAGCCATGATTGCAAAACAGGACGGATTGCGGAGAGCACCTGAGGGGTAACTGGTTGACGGCGAATACGCTGTTCACCTTGGTATCGGAGAATACCGCGTAAAACCTTGTGAAGAAGAAGCTTGCCCTTCAGAGGGTCACTGTACCCGGCGGTAATATGGAGGTTGCGAACAGCTGCTAAATACAGTTTAATTGTGCTATGACGCACCGTTCTGGCGAGATATGAGGCAAAATAAATTAGAGTCCCCTCGGAGGCGGGTAGGACATCCCCTTCTGGACCCAGGAGGCGATTCATCAGGCAGAATTGTAAAAAGCGTTTTTCCCCACAGCTGTAGGCTCGATTTGTGTTCTCGGAAAGACCCCAAGAAGCGTAGGTGAGCACTTCCTCTCTCAAAGGGTCATTAGAGAAGGCGGGATGGTACAAGGAATCTGGTCGGCGTCGGGTGCGAGGGCCCAGAAACGCTGCATCTGAAAGCGGGAGAGGGCATCAGCAATTTCATTTGAAACCCCAGGGACATGACGGGCCCTTACGAGAAAATTATGTTCCATGGATAGGAGAACAAGCTTTCTGACCAGTTCCATGATAAGGGGAGCTTTTGAATGCCCTGAGTTTATGATAGATACCACTGACTCATTATCGCACCAAAACTGTAAGCGTTTACCCTTAAAAAGGGGGTGCCATATAGCGCAGGCAACCACGATGGGGAAGAGTTCTTGCCACTCAATGCTTATACCCCGCTCTCTGTTCAAAAGCATATGGGGAGGCCAGTGCCCTTGGAACCACTTTCCCTGAAAATAACCACCGAACCCCACGGAACCCGCTGCGTCAGTGTAGAGCTCTAGGTCTGGAGTAGGGGTAGTGTTGGACTCAAGAAAAAGAGAGCGTCCGTTCCATTGGGACAGGAAAGTTTTCCACATATCGAGGTCCCTAAAGAACTCCTTATTAAGCCTGATGTGATGAAAACGACTAGGGACACCCTTGGTTAAATTAATCGCGCGTTGAAGGAAGGTCCTGCCCGGGACGACCACTTTACATGCAAACTGGAGAGTACCAATGAGTGATTGTAACTCAACCAGACGCACGGAGCGGCGTTTCTTGAAGGAGTTCAGCAAGTCATAAGTCCTGGAAAGTTTGTCTTGGGGTAAGCGGGCCTCCATGCGAATGCTATCTAAAACGATCCCCATAAATTCTATTTCTTGGGAGGGGCCTATGGTCTTGGACGCTACTACCGGGGCCCTAAGTGACATGAATACCCGTAGAAGAGTGCTAAAGCTAGTGAGACAAGCTAATCGGGAACGTTCAGCAATAAAGAAGTCGTCCAGTATATGAATGACATGCTGGAGACCATAGTTATGTTTTAGGATCCATTCGAGCCCATCGGAAAGCTGATTAAAAATGAACGGGGCACTGCGAAGCCCGAAGGGTAAGTACATGTCCACATAGTATTGAGATTTCCACAGAATACCCAGCAAGTTCCAGTCGTCTGGGTGGATTGGTATAAGGCGAAAGGCCGATTTAAGATCAGTCTTGGCCATAAAGGCTCCCTTTCCCAGGGATTGGAGGATATGAATTGCGTCGTCCACCCTAACATAACTCAGGGAATAGGGGTCCTTAGCTATGTGGTCATTTATACTGTTTCCCTGCGGGTAGGAGAGGTGATAGATGGTTCGCCAGTCAGATGAGTGTTTTTTAGGAATAACTCCCACGGGATGACACTGAAAATCTGCTAAGGGAGGGGCAGGGTAGGGGCCGGCTACCCGTCCTAGGCTTACTTCCTTTTGCAGGTTGGCAGAAACTACATCGGGGTGCTGCGTCGCAGAGATAAGGTTGGGGGAAATCCGGGCTGAACGTGGCCCACAGTAACCAATACGAGCGCCTTCTTTAAGCGTACTTAGCAAATTAAATACAAAATTACTATCTGGGTGATCAGCTAATTCTAATTCTAAGCGATAAATGTCAATAGGTGAGGATACTAATGGTTTCTGATGACGCCTTTGCTGTTCCACTTTACTTCTTGCCTCGCTCACTAAGTTTGGGGACTCCTGCATTCCAGGATGGGCCACTGGATTGTTGCTGAGGGCAGTCTTGGACGGTGTGGCTGTTGGAGTGGCAGCGGCGGCACACGTGCGGGTAGCTGCAGTTTCGGCGTCAAAGCACACTGTCTGGGAACGACGCTGTTTCTGTAAGGGTCAGCGGAAGGACAGACATCTTCAGCGTGATAGGGACTCGAGCATATACTGCAATGGGGCTTGGCTAGGCCTGAGAAGGTCACCGTCCATAACTCGAGGTCTACTTTGTCCCACTGAAGGGACAAATTGGAAGAGGCCCAGCGATGAAATTGCTGGTCGTACGAAAGCCAAGCAAGACCTTTGAACTTAGTAACAGCGCGACTAATTATCTGCTGGTACTTAATGAGCTCAAGAGCTCGTCTTGGATAGGCAGTTACAATTACCAACATGTACACCATGTAGGCCTCAAGCCACTTCTGAAACGAGTCTATAACGGGTTTCCTTTTCCTAACCATGGTGACCGGGGAACCCATGGGGCCTGAGGATGAGTCGTCTAAGCGGAGCTGAATTTCTGGGGCCTGGGACTGATACATATTGTCAGGTAAGAGTAAGGCAAGATCAACGTACTCACCCCGAAGTATTTTGTCCTCCATATTGCGGTCCACTGGCCTCGAAAGGCCCAAAGGAGACGCCATACCCGAAGCAGCGAGAGGCTGGCTGGAGAGCGTCGGGCTGAAGGCGTTGTTTGTACGAACGGCGTGCAGAGCACTTTGGACAGACTGGGACACAATGTCCTGGATGGCAGAACGTTGCCCTTGACTGAGGGCATCTCTTTGGTCGGTAGATCGGTTGGTTTCGAAGAGATCTTCTTCTGCATCGGACTGTAGCATGTCCTCAATCGAAGACAGCAAGGCGCGGTCGGAGAGGGCGCTGTCCTCCTGAATGCTGAGACGCCAGCCTTGCGTGGCGTCGATTCCGTTAGCTGCGGTGGACGGCTGTTCCGTTGGTGTTTTGTTCGCTTGAGGACGAGGTCGTTGAGGGCGACCAGGTCTTCGTTTGAATTGACTGGCCTTTCCCGCCAATGCTTGCTTGAGCCGGGCGAGGAGTTGCACTTTGGAGCCCGTAATTGGCAAATTCAGCGCCTGAAGACGGAGTTTTAAAACTTCACTGGAGAGCTTCGCTAGAGCCTCACCTCTGGTAGGTATCCTAGCAGTGTTCGACGAGCGACGAGGGCGAGCCATGGAAGTTTTACGAAAATTAAACGATAGGTTTACAGCAAGTAATAGCTACGTTGCTTAGACGAACTCAAAATGGACTCTGAACAGTTGTTCGAGCTTTTATATGGAGACGTTCGTCTGCTAGTAAGCCAGTAGAAAAGGCTGTACTTCCGTACAGCTTACCCTAGCACGTGTAACATGTAAGACATGAATAGTGCTTTAATGCTTTTGCACCAATGCTATGGTTCGTTATAAAGTACTGAAGGTAACAAGGCTACAATGTTTTAGGTTTAGCTACAATGAAGCTTACAGTTTGCTGACCTTTGGAATACAACTGCTCAATAGTTCTATAGAGCTCGATGCCGCCATGAACGGCTCATTGAGAACGTAGGTCACGCTCCATTAACTATATTTTACTGGCGTGACAGTAGAATCCCATTTATTATTATTATTATTATTATTATTATTATTATTATTATTATTATTATTACTATTACTATTATTATTATTATTATTATAAATTATTATTAATGCATGTGCAATGCATGCTATCAGTCCAAAATGCAATATACCTGTCCATTTATCCATTCAGTCTGCAAGTTTGCTTGTCGGTTGGTTTATCATTTTTGGGCTTGAAATTAATGCTCTCAAACTCGCAAAATGCAAGTGATTTTGATGAGCTGCAAGTGAGAAAAATATCCACTAGCAAACGTTTGCGAGTTAGAATCATCGATGTCCCAAATATTTGGAAAGAATTTGCTAATGGTCTGATCAGCTTGCTAGTGGAAGAAAATCTTACTAGCCAAACTTTGCAAGTGGACTGAAAAGTTAACTTCAAACCCTGCCAATGGGCTGTTTATATGAAAGTGAATAAGAGTTGGTATAATGTATGTTTTTTGTTTGCATCAGAATTGACAAAGGAGATGTTCTGGCAATTGAGTCTAAGCAAGTCATAGAAATGAAAGAAGGGAACACAATAGCTCCATACACATTTAGAAGAGTGAGTAACACTACATTCCCCATTGCATTGCTAAGCAGAGAAGTGATAAGAAGAAGGCTGTTATAATTTTAGAGAATGTTATATTACAGGGAAGTTTTTGTTTAAACTGATTATTCGTAAAACTGATCAATATTAAGAGGTTGCTAATCTTGATATGGAGAGGTCTTTTCTAATGACCATGCGCACGGTGTTGGTGTACAGAGCCGTTACAAAATATGTAACGCTAAAAAACACGGTGGAGTATAAAATTTAAGGACGGCTAGAACAATCTGACAACATAAAAGGAAAGTAAATTATATGTGCATTTATCTCCTAATGAAACAATTCCTGAATATCTACTTACTTTTACTTGAAAACAAAATGAAAACACCATACATGAAATTAACGATAAAAAGAGGAGTGAACGCGTTTGAAATTTTTGAGATTATTTCCGTTCAAGCTAAAATTTTGAGACAAAAGTCTTGAAAATCAAGGTGCACATGAGTTGCAGAATCAAGTCCAATAAGTATTTTTCACAGAAAGTCAACATCATCAGAGATAAAACTGATTTTCTAGCGTTACATCCATATTCTTCAACCAAAGTTTTGGTTCGAAATTCAACTTCAAACATTAGCATTTCGTCCAGCATGTGAAAACGTTTGCATCGTTTGTTTGGTTCGTTTCGTTTCCATCGTTTAGATCGTTTCTATCGTTTGCAAT
>JAHPZR010007903.1:0-7500 GCA_019787425.1 Platygyra sinensis | reverse complement strand
TGTGTTAAAATTGACTTGGAGAAGCCGAATTGTTTTTAATTCTACTTGCAAGTCAGTAGTGAAGGTGCTGGTTCTATATGAAAGGGTGGATCCTAGCTCGGATCCTGGCTCGGATCCTGGCTCGAATCCTAGCTCGGATCTTAGCTCGGATCCTAGCTCAGATCCTGGCTCGGATCCTAGCTCGGATCCTAGCTCGGATCCTGGCTCGGATCCTGACTTTATTCTTAGTTTATCTCCAAATTATGTTTACTTCAGCAGAAGACAGTAGAAGTTTTTCAGCAAACACTTGAAATTATTGAAACTTGAAAACAGATGATCGTTTTATTTACTTTTAGCCAATTTTTCGCGGCGTGAAGGGTCCCTGGAAATCACCCGCGATGTCAACCGATGACATGGGTCTTTTGTATAATTTTGGCACAGCTTTGGCACTTTCTTGTGTACAAATTGAATAGCTAACCAGCTTTAATAATTTTCTGAAAATTCGAACGTTAAATGGAGTGTGGTAGGTGTCATATTGTAAAATAATTCTCGCTTGATGTTTTGATTAAGAATTTACGTCTAGACAAAACGGATTAAATGTTCGAACCAAACGAACGATAGCAACTAAACGTTCCAAATGAAACGAACGATAGAAACGATAGAAACGGAACGTTTGGCACGATTTACTCTGGGAAACCAAACGCACGTTAGACACGTTGTAAACGCTGCAAACGCTGTAAACGTTGCAAACTCTGCACCGTTTTCAATTGAAATGTAACGCCGCCTACGAGAATTTCAGTGAGTCGTGTAAACCTTTCTCCTCGTTCCTCGCTAACCCGGCAAAAGACAGGAGAGTCAAACGACAACACTACAAGCTGATATAACAGAGCATCTATGACTGCGATTGTTTTCGTTTTTATTCAGTCCATAACAAAAATATTTGAGTAAAAGTTGGACATTTGTCAATGATTAGCAAATGTACACCAACACTGTGCGCATGGCCAATGATAGTTATAATATGGCCTAATTATTAATTAAAAGTTGATTTCATTGATGACTCGCAGAAAACTAGTCAGAAAATTGTACAATATTAGAAAACAGCCCTAAGAAAACACGCGCACTGATTGGTTTAAAATCGTGTTTCTATAACTCGATAGAAACACAGAACTAGCATGTGCTGTTGATGTAATCATGATGGCGTGAGCAAAGAGAACTTCCATTTTGATGATCACAGTAGACAATTTGTTTCAGTCTCCCTTTTTCGTTGTAGTGTTATAGAAACAGAATTATAGAAACACTTGTGAAAGTTTACTAGCAGAACTCAAAAAAGCTATGGAAACATTCACCTAAAGCTCATGTTCCCACAGCATTTCTCGTTCTCCCAAACTTCCACTTATGTTTCTATTTAACGATTAGATTATGAGCTCGAGATTTCTATGAGGTGATAGTTGATGGGGTCGAAGGCCGAATCAACTATCACCTCATAGAAATCAAGAGTGAATTATCTAATTGTTTTTGTAGAATTCCTACTAAATTCCTTCAAAAAACGTTTTTTAATATTTCTGGTCTGAGAATTAGCTTCACGCTTTAGAGAATTTGAGCAGGCTGAATTGTCAATTTGACATTTTCAGTTATATATGCACGCTTACCAGTTTCTTTAAAAAATTTCGAGCTTTTTTAATTCAAGAAACTGTAAATGCTCCCTTTAGTCTTCTCAGGAATTTTGTTTATTCGTTTCTAAATGTTATTTCAAAACTTCAGAGAAACGAGGAAACGTGACTCAGCCAATGACTCAGCCAATCAGATAACAGCATTTGCATTAGTTTACTAGTAGAATTCTACTAAAACTCTATAGATTGAAACACTGTGCATGTTTTCCATTTCTTATTAATAATTACGATCATAATAATATTTTTATTATAATTATCATTATGATAACTTTATTTATATAACGTTCATATCTTATATATGCAGATTACAGTTACTGTAGCACTATATGCTGTATTTAGCTGTTTTGTTCAAATTTGGCATTTTGTTATTAACATGTCATTTAATGATTTTCTATTTTACAGGAAAAGGCCAAATATTTATTCTCATTCAATTTTGTAGCTTTAAATTTTGTATTACCCCAGCTAGAACAGGTGAGTTGTTTTCATCTATTGTTCTGATAATATTGTGTTTTTTTTAAATTTGTTTTTATTCATTTTGAGATTTGATCAACCAGTCATTCAGGTGATCAATTGATCAACCAATCAATCTATTTAAATCCATCAACCATTCAGTTAATAATTAATTAAAGAATCAGTTATACACTAGATCGTCAGTCTGTCTCTTAAAGTGGTACTATAATGACCAAATTTTTACCCCCTTATTTTTTAAATGTATCACATAGAATTCCATGATAGACTAAAAATGTTGTTTACTGCAACTCACTCTTTCCAGTCCCCACTCACTTGATTTCAATATGTTACTGATTTTCAGCTCTAAAAACGGTAAATGAGGCCTCGAGCCAACATATTTATATATGCTTGCTGGATTATGCATACATGTATGAGGCACCATTAACAAATGTCAAAATGGAACAACCAAAGTGGCTGGAAGAGCCTTTAATATTGGGAAGGTCGGAAACCCAGTATGTTGCCATGGTTACAAATTGCTGAACTTGCATTGTGGAGCACATTTAGTGGAATCTTTAAGCAAGAATCAAAAATTTTTGGTACAAATTGTCTGAGTTATCTTTTTTCATCATTGTTGGTCAAAATTTGGTTGAGTGTATAATGTCACGGTCATCTTTTGGCTAATTTGCATATTTTGGAGACTTTAATATCTCTGAAAGGATGAGAGACATTTGAAAATACTAACAGCATTTTACTTCTCTTACTGGCTACTTGTTTATGTTTTTAAATGACTTTGATAGGAAAGCTGCGATTTTCGTCATACTGTAGTACCACTTTAAATAGTCAATGACACACAATAATAGATGTGATTATTAGATGTGTTAATATTGAGTTTTTCAGTCTGTCTCAAAATGATGAACTTAATAATGTTATAGAGACTGTGATTGTTTTTGTGTTTTTGCTAACAGCTTCACAGAGCATCTACTCTCATGCCAGCTGATCAGCAAGCTATGGTGGGTGAACTGTATACAAAATGATTCTTTGTATCTTATAATTAATTTGAGAATTGAATATAGAGTAGTTAATATGCAACACTTTCTTGTGGTGTATCATGGAATATCCCTTATATCCTTGTATTTTTGTTATATATGTTACAGGTCAATTTGTTCCTTAGGTCAATTTGTTTCAACCTAGGTCAATTTGATATTACAGTAAGATTAATTTGTATATAGTTAGGGCAGAGGTACATGTACTGTAGTGTAATAATGGGTGAGTATGTCTGATTTGAATAATTTAAGGAAATTTATTACGACTACAATGTATATGTAATTAAAAAAAATAGTGGAACTTGCATCCAAGTGTCCATGGCTCACTGGTAAGGCATCAGGACATGAATCCAAAGGAAAACCAAAGGTCTGTGGTTCAAGGCTCACAAGGTAAGCATTGAGATAAAAAGAATATGGGCTGCAATGTTGGGAGAGCAGGGAGGGAATAGTAGGTGAAGTAAGTAGAGTGGAGATGAAGAGAAGGAGGATGAAGAGAAGGTGCCAAAACCATTTTTGTTTGCCGCAAAAAAAAAACAACTCAAATTGGTTGAAACAAAATGACCTAGGTTGAAACAATTTGATCTAGGTTGGAAAAAATTTAACCTGAATTTAAATTTGACCTGTAACATATACACCGTTGCTTAAGGTGTCTGTACATAGTTTTCTCACTTGCTCTTACTAATGCGATTGAGCACATGTACAAAGATTACAACCACAAACATGCTGTTGATATAGAGATTCCAGTGAACCTTCAACAAGGGATAATTAAAGATCTCTGTGTTAGATGTTATCAATTGAAATTAGTGTCAACTTGCGAGCATTGTTGCGTGCTTGTTGCATTCAAATTATAAAGAAAATCAACTAGTGACTAGATTTTCTGCAAATTAACAAAACCAATTTTAAAGACCTGTTTAATTGTATTTATGTTTTTATGTTGCCATGGCAACAGCACAATGTATAAAATAATTAAAAAATTTAAAAAATTTAAAAACAAACAAAGTTTATGTTTTTTATGCATGCTGCCATTTTTGTCAACTAAAGGCTCAAGGATTTTAGAGAAAAAGGTGAATGAAACACAGGTACAAATCAAAAATTGGTTTGCAGGTATACTGAGAAAATACATTCAAGTGACTTGTAGGATACCCCATGGTATATACCACTTGGAAGCATTGCATAAAGTACTACCTAGGCTTTTATGAGTGTGCAGCAGTTTTAGTTATAATTTAAAAAGTCAAAAATGCCATAAATTTGAAATAATGTTACCAGCAGTCACTAGAAAGTACAATTTGGTTGTGTCTTTCATCCTCTCAGATCAATTCAATTGTCCAGTCAAGGCAGGCCAGAGTTAGCTTTAATACCAGTTGGTAAGTTACATATTTTTGTTGACAATTGATTTTTATGTGTCATGTACAAAAATGTGCACTGTATATAACTTTAATTTCAATGCCTTTATGTCAACTCTTCATAACTATTTGAAACTGCTTGATCCCTTAAATTGTAGATTATGTACAATTTTAACAACTGTTTTTGTTATGTTTCCTCTTACAAACATACATGCATGAGCCAATCCATTAATTAGAACCTGAATCTAAATTTAGTAATTAAAACTTTCATGGATTAATTTGACACAAACGAGCATAATATATGTATGTATTTTGAGTTCTATATATGGAAATCTGTGTTTTGATTTTTCTGTAGTACAGTGCTTATTACATTAAAGTAGAGCATAATATATATTGAAAAAAGAAAAAACTACACTTTTATCCCTTTAAGCCTGTTTTGTGATCGCTCACTCTTCAGGGGATTTTAATGACAAGAATATTGCAAACTATCATTTAATATATACTTAAAAAAATTACAAGCTTAGGGCTATTATGCGGCTATTAAGGCATGGCCCACCTAGATTAGCCTTTGCCAGTTGTGGGCATACCCCTTTTTGTTAATTTTTATTGAAAATGAATAATTAATAAAAGTCTGTAACTACTGCTGTGGAGAATTTAAATGTTCAAATGTTTAGTTGTTACCTAGCAACACTTTGTTTCTGTGGTTGCAAGAGGATACAAGTTCGTTATGTTTGTTAAAGTCGGCACACACGAAGGGACTAGTCCCTGTGACTAGTCCCTGCAACCAGTCCCCTGAAGAGTTTACGTGAAGGGACTGTTCGCAGGGACTAGTGCCACGAACAGTTCACACAAAGCTTTTTGAAGAACAAGTGGCAGGGACTTGTCCCAAAAAATCAAACTGGTTTGAATTTGTGGGACTAGTCGCAGGGACCAAGGTTCTGCGACTAGATTTGAAGCAAAAATGGTCAGTTCACATGATGGGACTTGTCTATGCGACTTGGGACTAGTCGCAGGGACTAGTCCCTCGTGTGTGCCGACCTTTGAGCAATGAAAGATCAGGTCAAAAGATGATAAAAAATTTTTCTCTAAGACAGAGATTACATCTTTTACTTGAGCATGCTGTAGGATGAGCGAGATGAAATGATACGCGATGAAATAGAGTGGTCAATATTCCAAATATGTTTGTTGAGTTCAGTAGAGTTCCTGTGTTTTGCATGACGGAATGATGCAATGTGGTTTCTGTACCTTGTCTTGAAGTCGTTAACTGTAAGACTGATGTATGCATCTTTTGACCCGATCTTTCATCGCTTAACAAACGTAATGATCTTGTATCTTCTTGCTGCCACAGAAACAAAGCATTGCTACGTAAAAAACTGAACATTTAAATTCCCCGCAGCAGTAGTTATGTAATTTTTATAGTACATACATGTAAACAATGGTTAGGAATAAATTAAATATTCTTGTCATTAAAATCCCCTGAAGACGTAGCGATCACGAAACAGGCTTGAAGGGATAAAAGTGTAGTTTTTTTCTTTTTCTCAATATATAATTTATATATAAAATTGAATTGTCTAGTTAGTTACTTCTAATGATGGTATTATTAAATTAAATGCACTTGCAATTTTATTATTAATAACTACTTTTTATGCATTTGTCAGGTTAGAGGATTTACATGAAAAGATTGTAATGGAAACTATGGGTATGATCCTTTATGATTAAAAGCCACTGACATCTAATTGTATATGATTATTATATACTTTCTTTTTTGTTACTACAGACAATTTTCAAACTGAAAGAGCTGTCATCAAAAGTCAATCTAAATTGGTTTTCCTTGGATACCATGGTTCTTTGATGCAATGTGAACAAACTGGCAAACTCAATAACTAAAGGCCATAATCCCATTATACAGCATGCTGTTTCTATCACTTTTATTTTAATATCCGTGATACCCAATTCACTATTTTTTGGTTTGTGAAGTGTGCCAGAGACCCCCTGTACGACCTGCCTCACCTGTCCCATCCATCTTCAATTTCCCCAATAGTTACTTGACAGTATAAATCAGAGTAACCATAAGACATCTGCTCAAGAATTTAACACTGATCTGCCTTTTTTTTCTCTTTGCAGCAAAACGGATCACTCCTCTCGTGTGCAATCCAGGCCGCATTATGCTCACTTCTTCCAGACTTTACTTTCAACCTTTCAACAATGCCGACCCAGTGAGTCTTTATCTAAGACCTTATTAGTTAGAGAGATCATGCACTTCATGTTTTGAACATGTTGAGTTAAGTTTTATACAGTGCAAAAAATGTTGAAATTTTAAGTTTTTGTAATGAACGACTATATTTAGTCGTGGAAAGAAATTTGGTCCGGTTAGATTTTGATCACGTTCTAGAAAACCACTGCGCGTCACGCAATCGAGAAACAGCGCTATAATTTGTTATTTTCGGCAAGCTTCGTACAAACACTTAAGCCTGGATAGAACTCAATTCTATCCAAGCGATCGAGCTCGTCTCATTTGTCCGGGTCGTTTGCAATCGTCTGGGTAGCGTTTCCATATGATCGTCCTGTATTTAAACATTTTTTGAGACCGTGACGACTGGGACGATCAGGACGATCCGGACGATCATATGGAAACCAGGCTTTAAATTTTTTTGTTGAAATTTTGATTTTTAGGTTAATGTATAGGTCTAAGCACGAACTTTCATCTAAAAAATATTCTCAAAAATATTAAATGATGGCAGAGAAAATACGGTTTTTCGTTTTACCGGAAGTAAAACTTTCGTGTCTGATTGACAGGCAGTAGGCAACCTGTTGACGTA
Organism: Platygyra sinensis; assembly: GCA_019787425.1. Classification (NCBI taxonomy): domain Eukaryota; kingdom Metazoa; phylum Cnidaria; class Anthozoa; order Scleractinia; family Merulinidae; genus Platygyra; species Platygyra sinensis. The sequence goes on along the minus strand of JAHPZR010007903.1, from coordinate 196 downwards.
TATGCAGTCAACCGTATGAACACACGCTGATTGGCTCAGTTATCTTAGAACCCAGTTGAATGTGTTTGTGGGCGGAGTTTGTTTTGCGAAGCTGGAAAATTTTTTCAGCGCTGTTTTCTCGAAACAATTTTTTCACCAGAAGGGGGCACTTGAAGAGCTACAAGTCAAAGGGAATTTGTTCGATTGCTCTCAAATT
>JAHPZR010007902.1:2500-5000 GCA_019787425.1 Platygyra sinensis | reverse complement strand
TATTAATGATTGGTTTTCATCATACTTAAACAATCGCACGCAAACAACTCAAGTAGGTCAGCATATCTCAGATAAAGCAATCATTACCTGTGGTGTACCCCAAGGGTCCGTTCTCGGTCCATTGCTTTTTTTGTTATATGTCAACGATATTCACAAATGTTCAAATAAACTTCGGTTTTATCTTTTTGCTGATGACACTAATATCCTCTACGCTGATAAAAATGTAAAGGCTCTTGAAACAACAATTAATTTTGAATTAGGTAAGTTTTATGTCTGGTTAACAGCCAACAAATTAACGCTTAACATTAAGAAATCAAATTTCATGGTCTTTCATCCTTATCAAAAACAGCTTGCATATCAGCCAAAAATTTGCATGTTTGATAATGAGCAAAATAAATATGTTGATCTTGAGTCTAAAGTCTACATTAAGTACCTAGGTGTATTAATTGATAAACATCTTTCCTGGAAGCACCATATTGATGCTATTGCTACAAAGATTAGTAAAAATGTTGGGCTTATTGCAAAACTACGTCATTATGTACCTCGGAAAATACTATTGAATTTTTACAAATCACTAATCCAGCCCTATTTAACATACGGTCTTCCAGCCTGGGGTCAGGCAGGTAAGATGTATCTTAATAAAATTCTAATTCTCCAGAAAAGGGCACTTCGTCTGTTGTTTTTCGCAGATGTTCGTGATCATGCAATTCCTTTATTCCTTGAAGCTAACGTTCATCCTATAACATTTCTATATCATGAATGTGTAGCCAGTTTAATGTACGATATCAATAGTAATAATGCACCAATCAACATGTTGCATTTATTTAAGGAAACAGCTAGCGTTCATTCGTATAATACACGATCATCCACCTCTGGGAACCTTTATGTTCAAAATTCTAGACTGGAAATGCAAAGGCGTTCTTTCTCTCGACTTGGGGTAAGACTATGGAATGAGATACCATGCCATATGAGGGTTCTGCCAAAAAACACATTTAAAAAGGTGCTTCGAACGTCGCTATTACATATTTTGCAAAACGAAGATGACTATATTCAGATCCCTGTGATAATTAAGAAAATTGGGGAAGTTGACTAATAATACTTTTTTCTTTTTTTTGTAAATAACCAAGTTCTTCGTAAATTGTGTTTTTCTACTTAGTATGAAAAATATAGCTCCGAGTAGTTTTGCAGTCTTTAATTATTAGCTAATAGATATTTGTCAATAATAAGTCTTTTTGTAATCTGTACCTTTAATTTCATTGTTAAACTAACTGCTGTTGTGTAAGTTTGTCCGCTTTTAATAGGTGTGTTCTTGTATTTGGCTTGCCCCGCCTCGATTAGCTTAGCTATTTGCGGGGTACGCCATCCATTATCTATTATTATTTGGTTTAATAAAGTTGAAGTTGAAGTTGGAAATACAATGTATCAACTAATTATGTCGCCGATTGAAGCTTATATAAGGGAGGATACAATTTATCATCTCTCTACAGTAAATTAAAGGGTACTGACAGATGTTAAAATATGTTCAGGCTTTCGTTAACATGACAACAAATGACGTGTATAGCTGCTTGAATGAGTAAAAGGAAGTTAGTTTTTCTAAGAACTCTTGAACGTTCGAACTCTGTCTGCCGAGACAGGTATGCACAAAAAAAGGAAGTTCATTCTGTGCGTGCCGAAACTGCAGATTGCACTTGTACCCATTCAACGAAAAATAAAGTTCAACGTTTTGCACCTAAACATTTCAACCTTGTTCCCAGTTTCCCAGGGTATGAGATTGCTCAACGTTTAATTTTTCTTTAATGCTTTTTGATTTCCGTCTTTTTTTGGTTTGGCTTTCTTCATCATTGCCATCGTAAAAACAAACCCATTACAAGAGTATCATTACACTTGCATCCGGTGTTGCATTCCATTTTATAAAATATTTAAGACAGTACGCGCATTCTCATCGGTCGATAGGTGTGTTTAGATGAGCATGCAAACACGGTTGTCATGTCACGCTTTCTGTGTTTTGCCGGCACAATTTGAAACCATTTCAAAGCCGGTAGTCTAACTCTCAAGTAAAAATATTAAGGAATTTAACTGAAGAAAACTTTTCCAAGTTTTGATTTGGGGATTGACCATATTTTTTCCTCTTACCCGGGGAAAGAAAGCAAAAGAAAGAAGAACAACAGCGCTTTGCATGCCTCGATGTTAGTGAGCTAGACGACCTCGTCGAGGGAGCTCAAGCGAAGACAACAAAAAATTATATATGCAACAAAATACGCAGTAAACGTTTTTCAAAGTAATTTTTGCATTTAATTACTATAGTAAATTCTCAAAATCACATTCTGTTTTTTAAAAAAAGATGTACAATTAATAAAATTAAACGCGAACTATATATGCTACAGACTGCGAATGCGAAATCTGTTCAAATTGAATTTTACACGGCCGATCGGTTGCCGTGTTTTGTCTGTCAAATGTTCAAAAAATGGCCATTAAAACTTGGAAAAATGTACCAGACAGC
>JAHPZR010007901.1:17500-29341 GCA_019787425.1 Platygyra sinensis | reverse complement strand
TTTGTAGAACTATTAGCCTACCAAGTTTCAATGGTCTACGCTGCAAATTGGCCATATACATGTACTGTAGCTCTATTTATATACATGAGGTTATTTTGGGTTGTGTATATGACATCATCAGTCATCTTGTTTGCATATTTTACACATTTTTCTCTGGAACCAATGCAGGTATTTGCAAATGGTAAACGGTGTTTTCACTCTTTCATAGAATTCTTTGTGATCCACCTAAGAAATCAAGAGGTAAAAATTTGATCATAGTGGCACTTTAATTATGCAATCAAATTTGTTTGTTAATTTTTTTAACAAATATGGCAAAAATGACACAAGCTATTTACAAGTTAAAGATAATTGAGATAATTGCACAATAGTATAGTATCACCTCAAGAAGAGATGTCATTGGTGCCAAAACATCTTTTTCTACTTGCATTTCATATTCTGCCAGTTCTCTAGCCAGCGATGACTGTACATCCCCTGCTTTTTGCATCACTTCCCTGGAAGAAAACAAATATTAATAACACTTAGATACTGTACATGTTACAGTGCTCATTGAGAAGATATGGACCACATACATGTACCAGTATAAATATCACCTATGCTGGTGGAAGTCCATGTTTAGACACCTACAGGTTTGCCCTTTATTCAAATTCCAAAAATTTGATGCAAAAATGTGATGACAAAACTCCAGACCTTTTCAAGACCAAACATTTACATGTGGCTGTGTTATGAGATTATTTTTTTATTGAACCATTTCCACCCTTCGAATCCTCTGCTAAGACCCAGCCTCTAAAGCTCTTACCATATATGGTTACTGGTAAACAAAACAACTGGTTAACTGAATAGTGCCACTTGGCAAATACCAGGTACATCTTAAACAAGAAATTTTTTTTCTGTTCAAATCAAAGAAATGATACTAATGACAAGAGCATCATATAGCAATGTGTGTTGATGTACTGTACAATGCATTTTACCCCAGAAGTGAATTTTCTCCTAACTGCTGGCCTGATTCCAACATGCTTTGTGCTAAAGCAGTTTGGTGGAGTTTTCTCTAAAAGGACAGAGAACAGAAATTATGTTAGTACTTATTACTTGTGAAGAAAGCTGTATTCAGTGATCAGTTTCTAACTGTTGATGTTGTTGTTTTCACATTAATGTAAGAGGAGGGACGAGAGGGGGTTTCTGTACACTTGGATTACCATAACTAATCAAATGTGGGTGAATATCCATACATGTCCAATACACCCAAACTGAGTCGATTTGTCTGAGGCACTTTACGATTCGATTCGAGTCGCACGGAGTCGATCCGCACTACCGGAAGTCAAGATCCGTGAAATAATGATGCATGAACTTTCCTCGTTTGACACAAGGAGAAACGATTCGTGTCGATTCGATCGAATCGAGTCGAATTGACAACATTTTCAACCCACCCTGCATAGGCCCGAGAAGCTACATGTATATTTTCTAAGTCTCGCACAAATTGACTTCCGGTATAACGAGTCGACACAAGGGGAAATGATTCGTGTGGATTCCATTGACACAAGGGGAAACGATTCGTGTCGATTCCATGAAAGAGGGTTCAAAAATATATTTCCGGTTAGTCGAATTGCAAATACCAAGGACGAATCACCTCTAGTTGGGTGTATTGGACAACCCTCTGAATATATGCAGTCATGATCTTAGCAACCTGAACTGTATAACTTAACATATACATGTAAAAGATGCTCTGCAAGCACTTGGTTTTCCTGTGAGCATGAAAGAAATCTCTCTAATTTGTAGTGTAGCCCTCAACATAGGAGAAACCAACTGCTCACAGGGAATAGACATGAGATTGTAATAAACAAAATAAATCATCTGCACTGTCCTTCACTTGACTTTGTGCAAGCTTGCCAATTTAAAATTTAGTTTCACCAACAACAGTTCTTATCACTGCCTGTAATTTCACTCATGTTACATGTATTCCCCTTTTTAACAGGCAAAGAACAAATGAGAGCATGTCAAAAATTAGCATGATTATAGATTATTCAAGTCTCACTGATGATATTACTTGAATGTACATTAAATGTTCAAAAATCATTCACCAAGTGCATACAGAAAGTCATGTTCAGTTGGGCTAGCAGACTCTGTCCTTTGTTTGACAGATAGGCAAGAAATTTTAAAAAAGAAATAATTTGGGGGCTAATGAGGATGACTTTCATGCTAGTACATCATAGTGCAGCTTGCCTAAAGAACAAGTATCAAAAGTTGGTTTTCTTGGAACCCTGTCCACCACTTGAAAATTATTTAACTGTGATCTAACAATATAAACAGCATAACAGGAGCAGTTATATCACATAGTTATGCTGAAATTTGAGAATCTGAACAACCAGCAAGTAAACATATTACAAGCAGTAAGTGAATTTCTTCTTGCTTCATTACACTACACTTAATATGAAATGACTGTATCCTGTATACTTGCTATGCTGTGGACAACAGATGAAGAGTAACTTGGGATAAATGTGATTAAAAAAATGTGCCTATTGGTCAGTAGGTGTTTCATTAATATTATGCATAAGTTAAAAAGCTATTGCAAGCTAATCTGTTAGCTAAATAACTATTGTAAGGATAATCACTTCTGGTTTTAGTCTACATCATTGAGGTTGCCAAGGTTACCCTTCAGGGACCATTCTTTCTGCTTTGTAATGTTGCAGTCAAGAATAAAGACAGGAGGTTTAGTTCACACTGTTTATTATTTTCTTGTTCTTTCTACGAACAATGCTAGATGTTACATGGTGTCAGAAGTGGGATTCAAACCCACACCTCTGAATGGAGGGGTTGGTGTTAATTATTTTATTGCTCTTTCTATGAACAACTTAAGACGTCGTAATTACTCAATGAGTCACTTGAATGAGTCCTTGAGTCACGCTGTTTTTAAGGTTGCACATAAATTTGGTTTATTCATAATTGGATATGCAAAGATTATTATCAGTCAAATTTAGTAAAAGGCAAATGGGACAATGGAATGGAAAAATGTAACATATAGAAGAAGATTAGACCCTGACTCTGTTATTTTCAGACTTGTCTAGAGGGAAGGCATGTGACATAATGGATATCATAATGGTAGATGATTACCATTAGTTCAGATCGCATCTGAGGCCACAGCATAGCAATATCTTCTGACCCACGTAATGACTTGAGGAATATTACAGCCTACAACAGATAGCAATATTCCGAGTGAACTATATGTCACTAAGTAATTACACACTATGCAATGAATGGTTCCATTGCCACTCTACATTGTATATAATGCCTTAGTAATTAAGTTGTACACAAAAGAGTTTTATCTTTTTTTTGTGGAGGATGTTTTAATGAGAAAGGGTACCGGCCAGAAGCTATACATGTATATACGATACCCAATTTTCATGGAAATTTTTTTATACTTTACATTTGGTGAGGGGAGGAGTGGGCTTGCTTCTTTTGGAGAGGTCACTACTTTCAGGGGCTCACTATGCATGGTAGGATGGATCCCAAAGTTTGTATTTGCATATTGACCAGATTTTGCCCTTTCAAAACATAAACATTACCGGTAATTCAAATTATCGTCACACTGTTGTCCTTACCAATCTCTTGTCTAAATCCATTCCAGTACCCTGCATTGAAGCAGCTAGTCTCTTGTTTGTTGTTTGGCATGCATGCTTGATCTTATCCACTGTTTTCTCAACCTGGAAACATCCATATCAAATAAAAATAATGGCAATGCAATGGCTGATCTTAAGACAGTGTTTATTGACTATATAGTACAGCGATGAGGTATTAAGGTACATATATATGCAACATGTTTTTTAAAATCAATTTTTATTTATACGCATTATTTAGAAAACTAACCTTACTTACAACACTAATATAACTGACATTTTTACATTTTTACATTTCTTACAATATGAATTTACTTACAAAGCTACTATTACTTACAATAACAACAATACCTATAGCACTAATCATACTTATGCTACTAACGCCACTTAATATACTGATAGCAACATTGCTTACAAAGCTAAAAACACCACTTCCAATGCTAACATTACAATAAGCACAAAGTGCATGTACTAAGGGGAGTGAAAAAAATAGTACATTGAACGCGACCAGCTTGTTACACAGGCTTCAAATTTGCATGGCATGATGCATTATTATTTATCTATGCTTATGTATTATAGAAAGTGGAGATGCTTATACTTAGTAATACAGAAATAAAGGATTCCCACTTTTTGTAATGTTGCGCAAGTTTACCATTTCTTTTGGCAATCACAAATTCTATATTAAGAGTGGCTTTCAATTTGGCCTTAAAAACTTCTAAAGATGGTTTTATGTTATCGAGCTTAGACCTACATGTATATAGATATAAAACTTTGCAAGTAAAGGAATGTGGTTTATTACTAACTATGAAATCTTTATTAATATCAAATTTACCAAACAAAAGATCTATGAGTGAAAAATCTTCTATTTTGTTACTAAGGATAGCTAACCATGATAACACCTCTTTCCAAAAGATTTCAGTTATCTTGCAGAAAAACAATAAATGCTCGAGGGACTCTTCATTTGTCTTACAGAAGGTACAAGATGGCGAATCTACAAGTTTGAATTTAAAAAGTTTATCACATATATGCAACATGAATACAGTACCAAAACTGGATTAATGGATCATCTCACTGTCAAAAAATTGTTTAGACAAGCTTCCTTCACCTTTTTGACTTGGAGTACCATTCCCATGGTGTCATTTCAGAAAATACCCAAACCTCTTTGAAAAAAGGTTGTTAACCGCGTGGCCTGGAGCCGAGGCGCGGTTCTAGTTTTACACAGGGTTTATTTTTTTTATTCTTATTTTTTTGGTTTTGTCGGTGACCAGACCAAGACCTCCGCTCGGCCAAGTCTTGGTCGGAACTTTGAATCACGCAACCTGTAATGTTTACTCGCCAAAAGCTTTTGAAACATTAATACACGAAAATGTTACGCATATTGTTTTCTTTCATGTGTCTGAAAGATATTTTCTTTTGGTTTTATGGAAACGTTTGATTCGAAGCAAAAGAACGTGTCAGAACGTGCAAGGATTACGTCATTGGTAGGGAAATAACCACCATACTAAAAATAGCCGTGGACAGCGTAACTCTTGAATTATGTTGCTCGCCTGACTATTTTGCCAGCTCCTTACTCGTAAAGAAAACCGATTAAATTTAATCGTGATTTTGAAGAGACAAAGCTATTGTTTATAGCCGTGGTGTCGAATTGTTCGTACTGTTCATGCCCAGACATATCTTGGAAAAAGTTCCAGATTAAGACCATACGTCATCGAAAATTTCGCAACGGTTACGGCTTATGATGCAATCGGCTACAGGGGGTAAACAGTTCGTGTGTAGTCGTTGTCAGTTGTTGTGCTACAGAATGATCAGCTGATTGCATGTCTATAATCGATCAGTGAATCAACAAGGACTGCTTGCAGACAAGAAACGTGATGGTAGGCGTTCAAGTGATTATTTTTTCTTTACTGTGTGTGAAATACATTTCAGTTTCTTATCGAAGCGTTGGATTCGAAGGGAATATTACGTACGCTAAAAAAGGTAATACGTCAGCCAGATAATATGCGCTAACGTTGTAAGTTTCACTTTCGCTACATGACAAAAAATATCCTGCTTACTTTGCAAGTTTATTTCACCAAAAGTATTGGTCATTAATTTATTTGAACATTTGCGAATATTTCTTGTGGGATTAGCCAATTCAAGTGAATTCTTGGACTCATCGAAGTGAGTGAAGAGAAGTATTAAGTATTTCATTTGCCGAGGTAAACAAAAACTTGTCAGAACTTGCAGGGGAAAACCCTGAGAGTTAAAGGCAGCGAGAGTCACGTTTGGCATAATGAAATTTGGTCGTTACATAACAATAGATGACGGCGATAAATATGTCATGTTTCACGAGATTACTTATGGTGCAATTGGCTACAAGGGGTAAACAGCTCGTGTGTAGTCGTTGTCAGTTGTTGTGCTACAGATTGATCAGTTGATTGCGTGTCTATGGTCATTAGTGAATCAACAAGGACTGCTTGCAGACAAGAAACGTGAAGGTAGATGTTCGGGTGATTATTTTTTCTTTACTGTGTGTAAAATAATTTTTCTGGCTTTATCGAAGCGTTGGATTCGAAGGGAATATAACATACGCTAAGAAAGGTATTACGTCAGCCACATAATACGCAGACGTTGCATGTTTCACTTTCACTAAGTGACAAATAATATCCTGCTTACTTTGCAAGTTTATTTCACCAGAGGTATTTGTCATTAATTTGTTTCCAAATTTGCGAGTATTTCTTGTGGGATTTGGCAATTCAAGTGAATTCTTGGGCTCATCGAAGTGAGTGAAGAGATTTGGCGGAAAATTTAGTATTTGCTGAGGTAAACTTGCCAGAACTTGCACGGGGAAAACCCTATTTATAAGCGTTCTAAAATTAGCCGTGGATAGCATAAACTTCGGATTGTGCAACTACCTTGACTACTTTGCTTGTCCTTTACTCATAGCACACAAAATATATTTTGACTTTTTTAAGGAAGAAAGCTGTTTATCAATAGGGTTATTAATAGCGTGATACTCATTTCCTTTTCTATCATTCATGGGCATGTCCCAAGCGAGACCATTATGTAATCGTAGATTTCACAACTGCTAAGAGCGATGTTGCAATAACACAGTTTGTGTAACAGTAGACGAGGGCGGTAACTATGTCACGTTTCACGAGCTGAACGTTTGCATAAAGATTTAATGCCACGTTTCACAAGCTGAACGTTTGCAGAATAATTCCTCACAATGAGAGCTTAGGCCGCCTGTGCCATACATAGTGCTAAGACTGAAACGAGTTAATTTTAAAGCGTGGTTACACGATTTACAAAATCGTCTTGTTTTGGTTTGAATCCCCACCCCTTTGGAAATACATGTACCTGATTTGGTTCATATATTTCCTTCAATTTTGAGACCACCCCTCCCCATCAGCTCCCCTCCTCTTCAAAAAATTCCAATAACCCTCCTTGGGGTGGGATATTTTCTTGAACCATACAAAAACGTTATTACTTATTCCATAGCGGCTGTGGGGTCAATAACCATGACGGGAAAATTATTCCAAAACATGAATTTATGGCTTGAAATGTACGTAGCATGCTTTACACTTCAAGTTTAAATGTACATGTACAGCTGTACCTCGAAATTTGATTGAGTGTCTCCATGCTATTTTCAAAACTATTGCAAGAAACCAAAAGATTCCTCTCCACACAATTTCGATTTTATAGCACATTTTCTATGAAGCAGATCTTTAAAATAAAGGCAAACACTGCATTACTCACATGCTGAAGATCTTCTGTCAAAATCTCGGTCTTCTCCGCTCTAGTAAAAGAAAAAATAATATTCAATACTTGTAATATACTGAGCACCACGTACAATGCTAGAAAAAAATTCAGCTAGCTGAGGCAAAACGTTATAGCCGCATCAATAATATACAAATTGAGATCAAAAGCTTGACTTCCGTTCAGCATGTTGTGTGTCGATGAAGGGCTACTGTTCATTACCTTCCAACCCTCTGATCGGCCAGCTGCTTCACGCGATAAAACTGTTTCTTCATTATCAAATGGGTGATTATCGTTTGGTCCCAACCTATTAAAAAGACTTCAAAGAAGAGTATCAGGTACTCTTTCTCTCAGACTTTTCACGAAATTTCCGCCATATTGGTATTTACAAACTGGGCGTACGCACGTTTGGGTCAGCGGCGTGCACTTCATTAATTATCGGGAGACTGGAGGAGTCCTGGAGGGGATTTTGGAGGGAATCAAATAAAGTTTAGCATCCAAAAAATTCTGACCAATTCAACGTTTCAAGAAAATTATTTTCAGAAAAAAAAATGACGTTGCCTTATGTTTCCAAAATTTATCTTTTTCACCCTAACATCGTTTCCTGTCGCTCTAACAACTACCCCGGAAATACGTCACATTTTTGTAATCCGAGCCCATAAGGCCCCGGTTGGAAAAGTTTTGCACTGCTTCCGGTTAATGTTGAAGGAGTTGTTTTTCTCCGTTTGAAGCTTACAACTTCTGCTTCGAAGGCAAGTTTGTCTCTGGGTGTAAACAACACCTTCGTGTGCTCTTTTGACGAAGGATAATGAAAACTACAGAACCTTAAAGCCTTCGATTGTCAATTACAGAAGGTTCTCATACCTCCCCAAAGAGTAATAAGATTTCTTCTCGAGACGATGAGCGCGGCCAAAAGACTCATTTGTTGACTTTAAACAGGTTTCACTGGAGTCTTCATCGTACGTTAAGACAGAAATTTGCTATAAACCATGCGTTTTAGCAAGTATTGTAACAGTTATGGATGAACACTTTGTTCACGTGGAAAGTTTTCACTTGAGCGCGAGGAAACTGTGGTTTTACAAAGCTTGGAAAATTATTCTGTCGAATCGTTATGGCGACACTGTTTCTCTACATGGCTGGTTTTCAGCTGTTACTTCTCTGGAAGCCCTTAATTGTTGAAGGTAAGCAGTTGTTTTGATGTATTAAGTCGACAGTTTGTGCGGCTTGTCGGCTGTTTGCAAAGAAAAACAACTTTTCTTGAAGTAAGAGTGGCCGACGAGTCGAGGGGCGCTCGTTGTTGATAAATTTGGCCCACATATTTGACACTTTCCATACAATAGGTGGGAATATTTCAGTCTGGGGCACTCGTTATCAAGATAGTGGGATGAATTTTGACACGGCAACGCTTTTCTGCGATTTCTATCGAGATATTCGACAAAATTTAAAATGCGATTGTTGTACCATGGCCGATCGACCAATTACGTCGGTTTAGAAATTTTCGTTCATTTGTGGACACGGTCGAGTTTTCTAATCCCACCGATCGGATTTTCTTTCCTTTTCCGCGTTTCGAAGATACCAATATTTCTAGATAACGGAAACACAATCATTATGTGCTTATATTCTGTAAGCACAAAGCTTCATTCAAAGGCGAAATACATGTACATTTATTTCTGAGGAACGTTGTTTACACACTGTGTGGATGTTGCTATTATCGAGTTTTACGTAATGAGTGAAGAGGTGATGGCCTGCCGTATTAACAAATTGTCGTTGAAAGATGCCTTAATATTGTGATGAGGCTAATATGTAGTTTGATTTAAATACTCGGAGTTTTCATTTATTTTGGATAGTCTTGTGTCTGTCGCTGGCAACCTTCCAACTCAGCACAGTTCTGTAGCCCACTTTTCCGGTTCCTTTGTCACGTCCGAAACGACCTCAGCCTGTTGAAACAAACGGAAGATGTTTGTTGATAAAAATAAGATGCTTATCTTAAATTTCAATGTCATGTTGCCAAAATTTGTTTTTTGGTTTGGTGGTTGTTGTTTTCTAAATTATACAACCTTTAATATACGCTTAGTTCAGCAAATTGCGTGTGTTAAAGAAATTATGGATGTTTTAAACACTGTAGCGCATTTCTGAAATTAATTACGGAAGCTTTTGTGAACCACAAGTATGACAATTGTAGTTCTCAAGTTATAGTGGTTGAAACTAAGGATCTCTTCATTTTGGTAAAGTACTTAATATGTTATTTCATGTTTTAGTAGCGAACATAACATTTTATAAAAGCATTGACTATTTATTATTACACTCTAAAATCGGGATTTTAAAAATTTCTAATTATTAGAAACTAGTGTCGTTAATTTAAGTAGTTGTATTCTTAAATGAAGTAGTTGTATTCTTCAATTGAGAATCGAGGTTTTAATTTAAAAACTAAGGTTCTTACTACCGGAATTATATTAAGGAATGTGTTCTAAGATTTAGAAATCGAGTTTTAGAGTGTTAGAAAATTAATGAAAGTAAAATTGTTTGTTCCTGTAGTAATTATTTCATGATTACCTTCGTGAATGCCAGTAAAATTACGTATTAAATTAACTATTTTCTCAGAGGTCCAGTTTTTTTATGGGGAGGAAGACTTATACTACAACAAGCAATCAGCTTTTTGTTGCTTCAAGAAAATCTTTCAATATCTTCCTTGGGTTCCTGAACTTGATGAATGACATACAGTTTACCCAATACTCGCACATTTTGAATCAAACATTGGCTGTGTTGGATAAAATTAGTTGCTATGGTAAAAACAGTACTTATCACTGCATTCTATTATGACTTAAGAAAAACAATTACTACACTGAATTGAGTAAAATATCCTGATACATCAATGACAAGCAAATCAATTATTTTCCAAAGCCAAAGGCTGAGACAAAGAAGTGACCTGCATGACAATGAAAAATTAGGATGTTTTGAAGTAACCACATTCAGTGATCCATGGATCACCAAGCTTATTTTCATTTATAAATCAATCTCTGACAACTCAGGGAAGTGATCTGACATTTAATTTTCACACAAGAGCATGATTGGCAGTGAAGCACATTTGGATGTTATAACTACACATGAGTGGACCATTATTTAGAGGCAGTAATATTTGCAGGTCATTTGGTGGGCTTTCAGTCCATGCAAAAGAAGAAAAAATCCATTGAATGATAATCAATTTTGTTATAACTAATTTTCTGGTGAATTATTTTTTCACAGGGAGTAATTCATCAAACAATGGAGTTGGTAATCAGATGGTGCTGACAAATGTAACTAACACCTCTAGTAATCCAGCTGCATTAAGTTCTACCCATGCACCAACAACTCACAGGTTAACGACAAGAACAACAAAAAGAATTCCAGTGAATACAGAAAAAGGACCATCAGTCCCTATTACTCTGACAAAGGATAAAAATAGTGTCACGGAGAAACCAAAAATTACCAACCCATTTGTAGGGGTAGTTTCATCTACTTCAAACCAATCTGATGATGAAGGTAAGATTCATAGTTGCAGAAAATATCCAGACTAATCTCAGAGATGGTCACTGGAAATTCCAGGGAATCAGAGGCAAAGAAATTATTGAAGGAAGGCATGAAACAAACCTTCTGTTGTGGGTGTTGGTGCATATTTCCTGGTGTAACACAGTGAGATACAGAGAGACAACTATATAATTGAGGGAGATTTTATGGCAGTTTGGAAGCCAGTTTGAAAACTTAGAGGATTTTTTTAGACTCTTTTTAGCATATAAAAACATTATTTGAACTTAGTTCCATACATTTATGTGGGGGATTTCAGAAACAAAAACTGAGGATTCTTAGTTTAGGACTTGTGTAGCTCATGCGGTTCCCAACCTTTTGTCAACAAACCCTAGAGTTCTTAACTTTCAAGAATTGTCAGGGCTCTTGAATTATGCAATGTTGCTAAATGCATGTTTGAGAAAAGCTAGTCGTAGCCAGCTTACATACTTTATTCATTTAAACCATTCACTGTGTACTTACATGTAGTTAACATTAAGCATGCAGGATATTGTTGACCACTACCCAGCACCACCCAAAATAATCAATTTATTGCAACTTCCTGTTTTTAATGTTATTTTTTCTCTTTACGTATTGCAAATTAAATAGTGTTGTACTGTACTTTGGCCACTAGGATCATATTAATTTTATAGCATGCAGAATATAATGCTTTTTCTGCATTTTCTTTACTCAGGTGATATTCCTTTCTGGGTTTATATACTCATTGGTGTTGGACTCATCTTTCTTATTGCTATAATAGTGTGTGTTGTTTATGCAAAGCTGGACAGATGGTAGGTTTTCCAAGCTGTGTTTGCCATAAATTTTTTTCATCAGTATTCATAGAAAAGAAAGGTACATGTACATTCACTGTCACCTAAGACAACTCAGAATGAGATGCCATCAAAATTTTATTCTCTTTTGTTTAAAACAATAATTAAGGACTTTTATGTTGAAA
>JAHPZR010007901.1:0-12500 GCA_019787425.1 Platygyra sinensis | reverse complement strand
TTCTTTTTACAATCACCCATTTACAATTTGATAGGCTGCACATCCCTGTTGTGTCAACATTTTGAAGATGACTGGTTTTCATGTTTAAATAATTTCCTTCACGACTTATAATGTGTGTAAAAATATTTTGATAATATTCACCTTGTAAAAGCAGGGCTTAGCTCCAGCTCATTATCATCCCAAACCATATATGAGCCATGGTTTTTCCTACAGAAAAAAAGTCACAGAGGGAGCAGAAATGAGGGTTAGAAAAAAAGAACTGTGATATGTTTAAGGATGAAAATAAATCTAAAGGGGATCAATAATAAGACATAATTTGGAGCATTATTAGTATAAAAAATCTACAACTTGAATTTTATAATAGTTAAAGAATTATCAAATTTAGAGGAAAAAAACATGTACTCTATCAAACTAAAAAGACTCTGAAAATTTAACATAATATGAGACTATTTCTAGACTAATAATAATAATAATAATAATAATAATAATAATAATAATAATAATAATAGTAATAGTAATAGTAAAAGTAAAAGTAATAGTAATAGTAATAGTAATAGTAATACTACAGTAATACTAATAGTAATAGAAATAGTAATATAAATACAATGTAGAATTAAAATAACAAGAAAAGTCCTAAACACATTACAATATGTAGTAAAAGATAATTATATACAATAATTAAAATCTAAGAGCTTTCAACATAAAAGTCCTTAATTATTGTTTTAAACAAAAGAGAATAAAATTTTGATGGCATCTCATTCTGAGTTGTCTTAGGTGACAGTGAATGTACATGTACCTTTCTTTTCTATGAATACTGATGAAAAAAATTTATGGCAAACACAGCTTGGAAAACCTACCATCTGTCCAGCTTTGCATAAACAACACACACTATTATAGCAATAAGAAAGATGAGTCCAACACCAATGAGTATATAAACCCAGAAAGGAATATCACCTGAGTAAAGAAAATGCAGAAAAAGCATTATATTCTGCATGCTATAAAATTAATATGATCCTAGTGGCCAAAGTACAGTACAACACTATTTAATTTGCAATACGTAAAGAGAAAAAATAACATTAAAAACAGGAAGTTGCAATAAATTGATTATTTTGGGTGGTGCTGGGTAGTGGTCAACAATATCCTGCATGCTTAATGTTAACTACATGTAAGTACACAGTGAATGGTTTAAATGAATAAAGTATGTAAGCTGGCTACGACTAGCTTTTCTCAAACATGCATTTAGCAACATTGCATAATTCAAGAGCCCTGACAATTCTTGAAAGTTAAGAACTCTAGGGTTTGTTGACAAAAGGTTGGGAACCGCATGAGCTACACAAGTCCTAAACTAAGAATCCTCAGTTTTTGTTTCTGAAATCCCCCACATAAATGTATGGAACTAAGTTCAAATAATGTTTTTATATGCTAAAAAGAGTCTAAAAAAATCCTCTAAGTTTTCAAACTGGCTTCCAAACTGCCATAAAATCTCCCTCAATTATATAGTTGTCTCTCTGTATCTCACTGTGTTACACCAGGAAATATGCACCAACACCCACAACAGAAGGTTTGTTTCATGCCTTCCTTCAATAATTTCTTTGCCTCTGATTCCCTGGAATTTCCAGTGACCATCTCTGAGATTAGTCTGGATATTTTCTGCAACTATGAATCTTACCTTCATCATCAGATTGGTTTGAAGTAGATGAAACTACCCCTACAAATGGGTTGGTAATTTTTGGTTTCTCCGTGACACTATTTTTATCCTTTGTCAGAGTAATAGGGACTGATGGTCCTTTTTCTGTATTCACTGGAATTCTTTTTGTTGTTCTTGTCGTTAACCTGTGAGTTGTTGGTGCATGGGTAGAACTTAATGCAGCTGGATTACTAGAGGTGTTAGTTACATTTGTCAGCACCATCTGATTACCAACTCCATTGTTTGATGAATTACTCCCTGTGAAAAAATAATTCACCAGAAAATTAGTTATAACAAAATTGATTATCATTCAATGGATTTTTTCTTCTTTTGCATGGACTGAAAGCCCACCAAATGACCTGCAAATATTACTGCCTCTAAATAATGGTCCACTCATGTGTAGTTATAACATCCAAATGTGCTTCACTGCCAATCATGCTCTTGTGTGAAAATTAAATGTCAGATCACTTCCCTGAGTTGTCAGAGATTGATTTATAAATGAAAATAAGCTTGGTGATCCATGGATCACTGAATGTGGTTACTTCAAAACATCCTAATTTTTCATTGTCATGCAGGTCACTTCTTTGTCTCAGCCTTTGGCTTTGGAAAATAATTGATTTGCTTGTCATTGATGTATCAGGATATTTTACTCAATTCAGTGTAGTAATTGTTTTTCTTAAGTCATAATAGAATGCAGTGATAAGTACTGTTTTTACCATAGCAACTAATTTTATCCAACACAGCCAATGTTTGATTCAAAATGTGCGAGTATTGGGTAAACTGTATGTCATTCATCAAGTTCAGGAACCCAAGGAAGATATTGAAAGATTTTCTTGAAGCAACAAAAAGCTGATTGCTTGTTGTAGTATAAGTCTTCCTCCCCATAAAAAAAACTGGACCTCTGAGAAAATAGTTAATTTAATACGTAATTTTACTGGCATTCACGAAGGTAATCATGAAATAATTACTACAGGAACAAACAATTTTACTTTCATTAATTTTCTAACACTCTAAAACTCGATTTCTAAATCTTAGAACACATTCCTTAATATAATTCCGGTAGTAAGAACCTTAGTTTTTAAATTAAAACCTCGATTCTCAATTGAAGAATACAACTACTTCATTTAAGAATACAACTACTTAAATTAACGACACTAGTTTCTAATAATTAGAAATTTTTAAAATCCCGATTTTAGAGTGTAATAATAAATAGTCAATGCTTTTATAAAATGTTATGTTCGCTACTAAAACATGAAATAACATATTAAGTACTTTACCAAAATGAAGAGATCCTTAGTTTCAACCACTATAACTTGAGAACTACAATTGTCATACTTGTGGTTCACAAAAGCTTCCGTAATTAATTTCAGAAATGCGCTACAGTGTTTAAAACATCCATAATTTCTTTAACACACGCAATTTGCTGAACTAAGCGTATATTAAAGGTTGTATAATTTAGAAAACAACAACCACCAAACCAAAAAACAAATTTTGGCAACATGACATTGAAATTTAAGATAAGCATCTTATTTTTATCAACAAACATCTTCCGTTTGTTTCAACAGGCTGAGGTCGTTTCGGACGTGACAAAGGAACCGGAAAAGTGGGCTACAGAACTGTGCTGAGTTGGAAGGTTGCCAGCGACAGACACAAGACTATCCAAAATAAATGAAAACTCCGAGTATTTAAATCAAACTACATATTAGCCTCATCACAATATTAAGGCATCTTTCAACGACAATTTGTTAATACGGCAGGCCATCACCTCTTCACTCATTACGTAAAACTCGATAATAGCAACATCCACACAGTGTGTAAACAACGTTCCTCAGAAATAAATGTACATGTATTTCGCCTTTGAATGAAGCTTTGTGCTTACAGAATATAAGCACATAATGATTGTGTTTCCGTTATCTAGAAATATTGGTATCTTCGAAACGCGGAAAAGGAAAGAAAATCCGATCGGTGGGATTAGAAAACTCGACCGTGTCCACAAATGAACGAAAATTTCTAAACCGACGTAATTGGTCGATCGGCCATGGTACAACAATCGCATTTTAAATTTTGTCGAATATCTCGATAGAAATCGCAGAAAAGCGTTGCCGTGTCAAAATTCATCCCACTATCTTGATAACGAGTGCCCCAGACTGAAATATTCCCACCTATTGTATGGAAAGTGTCAAATATGTGGGCCAAATTTATCAACAACGAGCGCCCCTCGACTCGTCGGCCACTCTTACTTCAAGAAAAGTTGTTTTTCTTTGCAAACAGCCGACAAGCCGCACAAACTGTCGACTTAATACATCAAAACAACTGCTTACCTTCAACAATTAAGGGCTTCCAGAGAAGTAACAGCTGAAAACCAGCCATGTAGAGAAACAGTGTCGCCATAACGATTCGACAGAATAATTTTCCAAGCTTTGTAAAACCACAGTTTCCTCGCGCTCAAGTGAAAACTTTCCACGTGAACAAAGTGTTCATCCATAACTGTTACAATACTTGCTAAAACGCATGGTTTATAGCAAATTTCTGTCTTAACGTACGATGAAGACTCCAGTGAAACCTGTTTAAAGTCAACAAATGAGTCTTTTGGCCGCGCTCATCGTCTCGAGAAGAAATCTTATTACTCTTTGGGGAGGTATGAGAACCTTCTGTAATTGACAATCGAAGGCTTTAAGGTTCTGTAGTTTTCATTATCCTTCGTCAAAAGAGCACACGAAGGTGTTGTTTACACCCAGAGACAAACTTGCCTTCGAAGCAGAAGTTGTAAGCTTCAAACGGAGAAAAACAACTCCTTCAACATTAACCGGAAGCAGTGCAAAACTTTTCCAACCGGGGCCTTATGGGCTCGGATTACAAAAATGTGACGTATTTCCGGGGTAGTTGTTAGAGCGACAGGAAACGATGTTAGGGTGAAAAAGATAAATTTTGGAAACATAAGGCAACGTCATTTTTTTTTCTGAAAATAATTTTCTTGAAACGTTGAATTGGTCAGAATTTTTTGGATGCTAAACTTTATTTGATTCCCTCCAAAATCCCCTCCAGGACTCCTCCAGTCTCCCGATAATTAATGAAGTGCACGCCGCTGACCCAAACGTGCGTACGCCCAGTTTGTAAATACCAATATGGCGGAAATTTCGTGAAAAGTCTGAGAGAAAGAGTACCTGATACTCTTCTTTGAAGTCTTTTTAATAGGTTGGGACCAAACGATAATCACCCATTTGATAATGAAGAAACAGTTTTATCGCGTGAAGCAGCTGGCCGATCAGAGGGTTGGAAGGTAATGAACAGTAGCCCTTCATCGACACACAACATGCTGAACGGAAGTCAAGCTTTTGATCTCAATTTGTATATTATTGATGCGGCTATAACGTTTTGCCTCAGCTAGCTGAATTTTTTTCTAGCATTGTACGTGGTGCTCAGTATATTACAAGTATTGAATATTATTTTTTCTTTTACTAGAGCGGAGAAGACCGAGATTTTGACAGAAGATCTTCAGCATGTGAGTAATGCAGTGTTTGCCTTTATTTTAAAGATCTGCTTCATAGAAAATGTGCTATAAAATCGAAATTGTGTGGAGAGGAATCTTTTGGTTTCTTGCAATAGTTTTGAAAATAGCATGGAGACACTCAATCAAATTTCGAGGTACAGCTGTACATGTACATTTAAACTTGAAGTGTAAAGCATGCTACGTACATTTCAAGCCATAAATTCATGTTTTGGAATAATTTTCCCGTCATGGTTATTGACCCCACAGCCGCTATGGAATAAGTAATAACGTTTTTGTATGGTTCAAGAAAATATCCCACCCCAAGGAGGGTTATTGGAATTTTTTGAAGAGGAGGGGAGCTGATGGGGAGGGGTGGTCTCAAAATTGAAGGAAATATATGAACCAAATCAGGTACATGTATTTCCAAAGGGGTGGGGATTCAAACCAAAACAAGACGATTTTGTAAATCGTGTAACCACGCTTTAAAATTAACTCGTTTCAGTCTTAGCACTATGTATGGCACAGGCGGCCTAAGCTCTCATTGTGAGGAATTATTCTGCAAACGTTCAGCTTGTGAAACGTGGCATTAAATCTTTATGCAAACGTTCAGCTCGTGAAACGTGACATAGTTACCGCCCTCGTCTACTGTTACACAAACTGTGTTATTGCAACATCGCTCTTAGCAGTTGTGAAATCTACGATTACATAATGGTCTCGCTTGGGACATGCCCATGAATGATAGAAAAGGAAATGAGTATCACGCTATTAATAACCCTATTGATAAACAGCTTTCTTCCTTAAAAAAGTCAAAATATATTTTGTGTGCTATGAGTAAAGGACAAGCAAAGTAGTCAAGGTAGTTGCACAATCCGAAGTTTATGCTATCCACGGCTAATTTTAGAACGCTTATAAATAGGGTTTTCCCCGTGCAAGTTCTGGCAAGTTTACCTCAGCAAATACTAAATTTTCCGCCAAATCTCTTCACTCACTTCGATGAGCCCAAGAATTCACTTGAATTGCCAAATCCCACAAGAAATACTCGCAAATTTGGAAACAAATTAATGACAAATACCTCTGGTGAAATAAACTTGCAAAGTAAGCAGGATATTATTTGTCACTTAGTGAAAGTGAAACATGCAACGTCTGCGTATTATGTGGCTGACGTAATACCTTTCTTAGCGTATGTTATATTCCCTTCGAATCCAACGCTTCGATAAAGCCAGAAAAATTATTTTACACACAGTAAAGAAAAAATAATCACCCGAACATCTACCTTCACGTTTCTTGTCTGCAAGCAGTCCTTGTTGATTCACTAATGACCATAGACACGCAATCAACTGATCAATCTGTAGCACAACAACTGACAACGACTACACACGAGCTGTTTACCCCTTGTAGCCAATTGCACCATAAGTAATCTCGTGAAACATGACATATTTATCGCCGTCATCTATTGTTATGTAACGACCAAATTTCATTATGCCAAACGTGACTCTCGCTGCCTTTAACTCTCAGGGTTTTCCCCTGCAAGTTCTGACAAGTTTTTGTTTACCTCGGCAAATGAAATACTTAATACTTCTCTTCACTCACTTCGATGAGTCCAAGAATTCACTTGAATTGGCTAATCCCACAAGAAATATTCGCAAATGTTCAAATAAATTAATGACCAATACTTTTGGTGAAATAAACTTGCAAAGTAAGCAGGATATTTTTTGTCATGTAGCGAAAGTGAAACTTACAACGTTAGCGCATATTATCTGGCTGACGTATTACCTTTTTTAGCGTACGTAATATTCCCTTCGAATCCAACGCTTCGATAAGAAACTGAAATGTATTTCACACACAGTAAAGAAAAAATAATCACTTGAACGCCTACCATCACGTTTCTTGTCTGCAAGCAGTCCTTGTTGATTCACTGATCGATTATAGACATGCAATCAGCTGATCATTCTGTAGCACAACAACTGACAACGACTACACACGAACTGTTTACCCCCTGTAGCCGATTGCATCATAAGCCGTAACCGTTGCGAAATTTTCGATGACGTATGGTCTTAATCTGGAACTTTTTCCAAGATATGTCTGGGCATGAACAGTACGAACAATTCGACACCACGGCTATAAACAATAGCTTTGTCTCTTCAAAATCACGATTAAATTTAATCGGTTTTCTTTACGAGTAAGGAGCTGGCAAAATAGTCAGGCGAGCAACATAATTCAAGAGTTACGCTGTCCACGGCTATTTTTAGTATGGTGGTTATTTCCCTACCAATGACGTAATCCTTGCACGTTCTGACACGTTCTTTTGCTTCGAATCAAACGTTTCCATAAAACCAAAAGAAAATATCTTTCAGACACATGAAAGAAAACAATATGCGTAACATTTTCGTGTATTAATGTTTCAAAAGCTTTTGGCGAGTAAACATTACAGGTTGCGTGATTCAAAGTTCCGACCAAGACTTGGCCGAGCGGAGGTCTTGGTCTGGTCACCGACAAAACCAAAAAAATAAGAATAAAAAAAATAAACCCTGTGTAAAACTAGAACCGCGCCTCGGCTCCAGGCCACGCGGTTAACAACCTTTTTTCAAAGAGGTTTGGGTATTTTCTGAAATGACACCATGGGAATGGTACTCCAAGTCAAAAAGGTGAAGGAAGCTTGTCTAAACAATTTTTTGACAGTGAGATGATCCATTAATCCAGTTTTGGTACTGTATTCATGTTGCATATATGTGATAAACTTTTTAAATTCAAACTTGTAGATTCGCCATCTTGTACCTTCTGTAAGACAAATGAAGAGTCCCTCGAGCATTTATTGTTTTTCTGCAAGATAACTGAAATCTTTTGGAAAGAGGTGTTATCATGGTTAGCTATCCTTAGTAACAAAATAGAAGATTTTTCACTCATAGATCTTTTGTTTGGTAAATTTGATATTAATAAAGATTTCATAGTTAGTAATAAACCACATTCCTTTACTTGCAAAGTTTTATATCTATATACATGTAGGTCTAAGCTCGATAACATAAAACCATCTTTAGAAGTTTTTAAGGCCAAATTGAAAGCCACTCTTAATATAGAATTTGTGATTGCCAAAAGAAATGGTAAACTTGCGCAACATTACAAAAAGTGGGAATCCTTTATTTCTGTATTACTAAGTATAAGCATCTCCACTTTCTATAATACATAAGCATAGATAAATAATAATGCATCATGCCATGCAAATTTGAAGCCTGTGTAACAAGCTGGTCGCGTTCAATGTACTATTTTTTTCACTCCCCTTAGTACATGCACTTTGTGCTTATTGTAATGTTAGCATTGGAAGTGGTGTTTTTAGCTTTGTAAGCAATGTTGCTATCAGTATATTAAGTGGCGTTAGTAGCATAAGTATGATTAGTGCTATAGGTATTGTTGTTATTGTAAGTAATAGTAGCTTTGTAAGTAAATTCATATTGTAAGAAATGTAAAAATGTAAAAATGTCAGTTATATTAGTGTTGTAAGTAAGGTTAGTTTTCTAAATAATGCGTATAAATAAAAATTGATTTTAAAAAACATGTTGCATATATATGTACCTTAATACCTCATCGCTGTACTATATAGTCAATAAACACTGTCTTAAGATCAGCCATTGCATTGCCATTATTTTTATTTGATATGGATGTTTCCAGGTTGAGAAAACAGTGGATAAGATCAAGCATGCATGCCAAACAACAAACAAGAGACTAGCTGCTTCAATGCAGGGTACTGGAATGGATTTAGACAAGAGATTGGTAAGGACAACAGTGTGACGATAATTTGAATTACCGGTAATGTTTATGTTTGAAAGGGCAAAATCTGGTCAATATGCAAATACAAACTTTGGGATCCATCCTACCATGCATAGTGAGCCCCTGAAAGTAGTGACCTCTCCAAAAGAAGCAAGCCCACTCCTCCCCTCACCAAATGTAAAGTATAAAAAAATTTCCATGAAAATTGGGTATCGTATATACATGTATAGCTTCTGGCCGGTACCCTTTCTCATTAAAACATCCTCCACAAAAAAAAGATAAAACTCTTTTGTGTACAACTTAATTACTAAGGCATTATATACAATGTAGAGTGGCAATGGAACCATTCATTGCATAGTGTGTAATTACTTAGTGACATATAGTTCACTCGGAATATTGCTATCTGTTGTAGGCTGTAATATTCCTCAAGTCATTACGTGGGTCAGAAGATATTGCTATGCTGTGGCCTCAGATGCGATCTGAACTAATGGTAATCATCTACCATTATGATATCCATTATGTCACATGCCTTCCCTCTAGACAAGTCTGAAAATAACAGAGTCAGGGTCTAATCTTCTTCTATATGTTACATTTTTCCATTCCATTGTCCCATTTGCCTTTTACTAAATTTGACTGATAATAATCTTTGCATATCCAATTATGAATAAACCAAATTTATGTGCAACCTTAAAAACAGCGTGACTCAAGGACTCATTCAAGTGACTCATTGAGTAATTACGACGTCTTAAGTTGTTCATAGAAAGAGCAATAAAATAATTAACACCAACCCCTCCATTCAGAGGTGTGGGTTTGAATCCCACTTCTGACACCATGTAACATCTAGCATTGTTCGTAGAAAGAACAAGAAAATAATAAACAGTGTGAACTAAACCTCCTGTCTTTATTCTTGACTGCAACATTACAAAGCAGAAAGAATGGTCCCTGAAGGGTAACCTTGGCAACCTCAATGATGTAGACTAAAACCAGAAGTGATTATCCTTACAATAGTTATTTAGCTAACAGATTAGCTTGCAATAGCTTTTTAACTTATGCATAATATTAATGAAACACCTACTGACCAATAGGCACATTTTTTTAATCACATTTATCCCAAGTTACTCTTCATCTGTTGTCCACAGCATAGCAAGTATACAGGATACAGTCATTTCATATTAAGTGTAGTGTAATGAAGCAAGAAGAAATTCACTTACTGCTTGTAATATGTTTACTTGCTGGTTGTTCAGATTCTCAAATTTCAGCATAACTATGTGATATAACTGCTCCTGTTATGCTGTTTATATTGTTAGATCACAGTTAAATAATTTTCAAGTGGTGGACAGGGTTCCAAGAAAACCAACTTTTGATACTTGTTCTTTAGGCAAGCTGCACTATGATGTACTAGCATGAAAGTCATCCTCATTAGCCCCCAAATTATTTCTTTTTTAAAATTTCTTGCCTATCTGTCAAACAAAGGACAGAGTCTGCTAGCCCAACTGAACATGACTTTCTGTATGCACTTGGTGAATGATTTTTGAACATTTAATGTACATTCAAGTAATATCATCAGTGAGACTTGAATAATCTATAATCATGCTAATTTTTGACATGCTCTCATTTGTTCTTTGCCTGTTAAAAAGGGGAATACATGTAACATGAGTGAAATTACAGGCAGTGATAAGAACTGTTGTTGGTGAAACTAAATTTTAAATTGGCAAGCTTGCACAAAGTCAAGTGAAGGACAGTGCAGATGATTTATTTTGTTTATTACAATCTCATGTCTATTCCCTGTGAGCAGTTGGTTTCTCCTATGTTGAGGGCTACACTACAAATTAGAGAGATTTCTTTCATGCTCACAGGAAAACCAAGTGCTTGCAGAGCATCTTTTACATGTATATGTTAAGTTATACAGTTCAGGTTGCTAAGATCATGACTGCATATATTCAGAGGGTTGTCCAATACACCCAACTAGAGGTGATTCGTCCTTGGTATTTGCAATTCGACTAACCGGAAATATATTTTTGAACCCTCTTTCATGGAATCGACACGAATCGTTTCCCCTTGTGTCAATGGAATCCACACGAATCATTTCCCCTTGTGTCGACTCGTTATACCGGAAGTCAATTTGTGCGAGACTTAGAAAATATACATGTAGCTTCTCGGGCCTATGCAGGGTGGGTTGAAAATGTTGTCAATTCGACTCGATTCGATCGAATCGACACGAATCGTTTCTCCTTGTGTCAAACGAGGAAAGTTCATGCATCATTATTTCACGGATCTTGACTTCCGGTAGTGCGGATCGACTCCGTGCGACTCGAATCGAATCGTAAAGTGCCTCAGACAAATCGACTCAGTTTGGGTGTATTGGACATGTATGGATATTCACCCACATTTGATTAGTTATGGTAATCCAAGTGTACAGAAACCCCCTCTCGTCCCTCCTCTTACATTAATGTGAAAACAACAACATCAACAGTTAGAAACTGATCACTGAATACAGCTTTCTTCACAAGTAATAAGTACTAACATAATTTCTGTTCTCTGTCCTTTTAGAGAAAACTCCACCAAACTGCTTTAGCACAAAGCATGTTGGAATCAGGCCAGCAGTTAGGAGAAAATTCACTTCTGGGGTAAAATGCATTGTACAGTACATCAACACACATTGCTATATGATGCTCTTGTCATTAGTATCATTTCTTTGATTTGAACAGAAAAAAAATTTCTTGTTTAAGATGTACCTGGTATTTGCCAAGTGGCACTATTCAGTTAACCAGTTGTTTTGTTTACCAGTAACCATATATGGTAAGAGCTTTAGAGGCTGGGTCTTAGCAGAGGATTCGAAGGGTGGAAATGGTTCAATAAAAAAATAATCTCATAACACAGCCACATGTAAATGTTTGGTCTTGAAAAGGTCTGGAGTTTTGTCATCACATTTTTGCATCAAATTTTTGGAATTTGAATAAAGGGCAAACCTGTAGGTGTCTAAACATGGACTTCCACCAGCATAGGTGATATTTATACTGGTACATGTATGTGGTCCATATCTTCTCAATGAGCACTGTAACATGTACAGTATCTAAGTGTTATTAATATTTGTTTTCTTCCAGGGAAGTGATGCAAAAAGCAGGGGATGTACAGTCATCGCTGGCTAGAGAACTGGCAGAATATGAAATGCAAGTAGAAAAAGATGTTTTGGCACCAATGACATCTCTTCTTGAGGTGATACTATACTATTGTGCAATTATCTCAATTATCTTTAACTTGTAAATAGCTTGTGTCATTTTTGCCATATTTGTTAAAAAAATTAACAAACAAATTTGATTGCATAATTAAAGTGCCACTATGATCAAATTTTTACCTCTTGATTTCTTAGGTGGATCACAAAGAATTCTATGAAAGAGTGAAAACACCGTTTACCATTTGCAAATACCTGCATTGGTTCCAGAGAAAAATGTGTAAAATATGCAAACAAGATGACTGATGATGTCATATACACAACCCAAAATAACCTCATGTATATAAATAGAGCTACAGTACATGTATATGGCCAATTTGCAGCGTAGA
>JAHPZR010007900.1:40000-41934 GCA_019787425.1 Platygyra sinensis | reverse complement strand
GAAAGGAGGCGAATGAAGTCCTGGGAGATGGTACGTATCCCTTGTTGGTCGATGCTCAAACCTCGTTCTCAGGGCCTATTTATTCCCCGTATGATTGGACAGTGTACTATGGTTCAAATCTCGCTAACCTCCCCTCAAACGAGTGTACTCATGCTCGGAGGCGTTCGAAGAGGTGGTTTGTTGGGGTAAAAGAAAAGTCAAAACGCGAGGAAAAATCAGCAAAGAAAAAAAAGAGTCATAGTCACAGTCGTAGTAACAAAAGATCTTTTGTATTATTCTATCTAGTACTAAAAATGCTTTGTATTGTATCAATCAGCGAGTGGGGGGGGGGGGGGGGTTTATACTGCGGTTTTTTGTTGCACAAAAGCTGCGATAAGCTGACATTCCATCGACGAAGGGCGTCTAAAAGCTAAGCTCAGGACTTCTTTAAAGGGGCTCAGTCACGGTTAAACGTTGTGAAAAGTTTAGCTAAACTTTTCAAATTCGTTGTTTGCAATCCCTGCCAATCTTCTCCATTCTTAACCATCCTTGTTCCTTTCTGGTTTATTATTATCTCTTTGATGTTTTTCTATCTTTGTGAAGTGTTATTTTCAAGTTTCCTTCAATTTAACGGTAATTTTTTTGATGCTCAAAAGAACTCAAATTACCGTGACTGAGCCCCTTTAACATTCTTCAGCGATGTCCTTTTGCTAAGTAGATTATTCCAGATTGATGGACTGACCAATTTGACATTGTGCTATGAGCAGTCTTTGATCTTACACTGGGCTACAATGAGTTACCGAAAGGTTAATAATTACCGTAAATCCTCGAATTAGCGCTTCCCGACCGAATTCTTAATAAATCCCCCCCCCCCCCTCGAATAAGCGCCCGCTCGCGTTTTCCGCGACAATCCTTTTTAACTGCCACTCTAGATTATGACTGCTCTTGAGCCGTATTATTTCCAGCCAAACGTTTCAATATTTACTTGCCATAGGTGACGACAAAAAAGTAAGCTTTTTAGAGTGACCTTCTCCTTTAAGGATGAAAACCCTACTTTTTTGTTGACATGACAGGAACCGATATAACCTGGGCCAAACTTGAGGAGCTGCAATGTCTGAGTAATGTCATCAAGGAATCCATGAGACTACACCCTGTTGTGGCCCAGGTTGGCAGAGAATCAGCCCAGGATGACACTCTGAGTGGTTACCATATCCCTACCAATACTCATTTTCTTATTGGAATTCACGTTATTCATCGCTCTGAAAAGTATTGGCCAGATCCATACACTTTCAAACCTGAGAGATTTGAGAATTTGAGTAAGTAATTATTTTTTCATTTCATTTTAACCCTGCAACCGGTCAGGAACAGTAGGAGCCAGGCTGTCTAAAAAGCTACGAAGCTGTTAAGCCTGAGGGTGAAGGGGAGGAGTTAACAGATTGTCTATTGTCCTATCATGTCAATTCTTTGATCATGCTAACTTACGTGGTATTTGTCTGAAATAAGTAAATAAAAAATTAGATCGATTTGGTTTTATTCATCCATATATTTGTTTCAATTGTGTTGAAATCAAAGATGGCGGTTCTAACATGCCAGCCAGCTCGCTGTGAAATGTCAGAGGTACTGCTTCCATGATAATTATGCCCTGAATATAATGAAGTAATTGATGCACAATTTCCAGTTAAACAGCAAGCACTTTTTGTGATGCACGATTAAAAGATTAAATGAAAAGGTTTCGGTTGCCATGTCACATCAAGATATATAGCAACATTTTGTCCTATCAATTTGTCGTCACATTGCATGGATTAACGTCATAGACATGGTTGATGACATGTCATTGACAGGTCATCAATGACATGTCATTGTGTTACATTATCTAATAAAATCACCACTGTTGGTATCATAGGACTTTTGTGGGCAGTTGATTAGCAGATAAATTCGATGTTTCGTTTCCTTTT
>JAHPZR010007900.1:0-27500 GCA_019787425.1 Platygyra sinensis | reverse complement strand
TGGTGAGATATCTTCTGATGCCATTCTCATTTGGCCCTCGAATGTGCATTGGAAATAGGCTAGCAATGGCTGAGATGCGACTTGTTTTGGCCTATCTTCTTCAGAAGTTCATCTTTTCGCCTGTTCCTGGTTTTCCAGAAGTCAAGCCAAAAATGTCACTCACAGCCAAACCATTCCCTTCACTGCAACTGCGAGTCAGAGCCGTTGAAACCGATGCATGATAAAGAAAACGCTGAAATACCAATTACTACATGATTCGAACTTCTCCGTAACCTACTGTTACTCTAAAGTTTTGCCGGTCGGGATCTCAGTTTTTGTAGAGACTTTTATTACAGAGTTTGTTACTTGAGGGATTTTCAGCGGGTCACTCACCAGGGAAATTACAGCAGCGTAATAGGGTTAAAGTTTTTAATTCATGCAATAACATTTTATAATTAATGCCTCTAAAACACAACTGAGAATCACGTTATCCAGGATGTACTTAATAGTCTCTTATAACAGCTATAGCTTCTTACTGGTTGATATCATGATGCAAAAATATAAATAAATATGTATAATTAAAAACATCACGAAAAGGAAAACTCGTGGTGGATCCTGTAACGTTTCCTAACTTGCAAATAAATAAATAAAAACAAAGTGAATAAATGTGGGTCAAATTACAACTAGTAATAGTTATCACTAAAGCTGCCCCCGCTTCCTTTTATTTCTGCTGATTGGAAACAATAATATTGAACGTTGTTGTATGAACTAAAATTTTATATTTTTTGGTAAACTATGTCACTCATACTGCTCAAGAAACTTAGGCATATTATCATAAATATGATCCAAAGAATCAACTAAGTTAACTAAACCAACACATTCTGTTTAACTCATTCTACCACATGATATATTCTTTACATAATACTCTCGCGAAGTGCATTCTGGAAAAAAATATCCAACCACTCTGTTGTTCTAGTCTGATACTGAAACAAACCAGTTGTCTTGATATACACTCTTTTTTATATAAGAAGATATTTTATAACAATATCTAGGCTGAAATTTGCAAAATTTTAAGAATATTTTAGAATAAAACTGAGGCTGAAAAGGTGATTTTGAAAAGGATAGATATAATTTTGTGCTAAAACATCTGTAAATACAATACAGTTTTATGATTCCAGTTTTAAGTGATTACACTCAATTGTTCTTGACATAGGTGAAACAAAATCGGGTACTTTCGTTTCCATCACGCTATTTCTGTGCGAAATGCTTTTTTCAAAGCCGAAACGGCCAAGTGTTGTTTGGCGTGACATCTTGGCCTCGCTGACTGCAACGAAGAGCGGTGGAGCACATGCACAATGTAACGCGATACAGATCCAGATACCAAACACTTGTAATTATACCCCAATAAATTCTAAAACGGAAATGTCATAAGCTATAATGTAGGAATAATACAAGAATATTTTCAGCCTAAAATCGGCAGAAAAATAAGAATATTCAGCCTGGGCCGGAAAAACGGCATTTTTATAAAAGAAAATAGTGTACGAGCAAACGTGTCTCGAAAGCAGAACAGAAGTGACAGAAGTGAGATGTCAAGTGAGATGTCAAGCTTTTTTGTCGGTGTCAGAGTGTCGGTGTCATGTCCTCAACGAAATTTACATTTACATTTGGATCCCTGCCAGTCACCCAGTCGTCACATGGGCTCTACGCTACGTACAATTACTCAGTAAAAATAGGCCATCCAAATAAACGAGATGCCAAAGGAGTATTTCAAACTTTATTCCTCCAGAGCTAACCAGAGAAAAAAACTGGCAAAAAAACAGAGGTGCCGAATTCTGCAAATTACACGCGGATAACAACGGGAGCCACACAGACATATATGACCTCTATAAACGGCTCAACTCTGACAAAATGTCCTCCTGAAAACACAGGATTATTGCTTAGCGAAATATTCAAATGTCCCTCGATCGTGCCATACAAAAGGATCCTAAAAAATATACTAGTTCGAGCAAAACTTCCTAAGCGGCTATTACACGTGGATGGGAGTCGCGCATGCCTGTCACCTTATTGTTATCCTTGGGTAATTCTGACGATGGAAGGTACTGTATTTAGCTATTTAGTTGCAACTGAACCACACTGGCCTCGAATTTCCAGTATACCTCAGAATTTCCTACGATACCCTCTGAGCTGTTTTTCTCCCAAAATCCATCTTCAGGATCTCTGAAAGCGTTCTCAATATGTTTTAGATCATAATGACGGCCATTTCGAAGCTAATTTATTTGATCGCGCTGCTATGGTAATGGAGGCCGGCAAAAACAGACGCTTTTCCGAGACGCTTGAACTCGAGACTCGTGGCAAAGACGCCGATCCCACAAGTCCTCGCGCGCATGTCTCTTTTCTGGCCGCCCATGAGCGTTTGCGGGAAAAACGTCGATACCTTGCGGGCGTGTAAGCGATCAAATCGAGATTTTTTGCGCCTATACAATCTACCGAAAATACCTACATTCTCTCTTCTCCAGTCTTCCTCTATACTAGTAATAGTTATCACTAAAGCTGCCCCCGCTTTCTTTTATTTCTGCTCATTGAAACAAAAATATTGAACGTTATTGTTCTAGTCGGATACTAAAAAAAAACAATTGTCTTGATATGAACTCTTTTTTATATAAGAATATATTTTGATGTGACATCTTGGCCTCGCTACGAAAAGTGGTGTCCAGAGCACATGCACAATGTGCTGAACGCGATCCAGATCCAGAAACCAAACACTTGTACTTGATAGCCTAATAAATTCTAAATAAACGAAAATGCCATAAGCTATACTGTAAGAATAATACAAGAATATTTTCAGCCTAAAATCGGCAGAAAAATAAGAATATTCAGTCTGGGCCGGAAAAATAACATCCTTAGAAAAGAAAAGAGTGTACGAGCAAACGTATCTCGAAAGCACAACAGAGGTGAAATGTAAACAAAAGAATCGCGTTACAGTCGCCATATATGCAAATTAGAGTCAAGCTTTTGTCCTCAATGAAAACGCCGCAAAACATTTACATTTGGATCCCTGCCGTAAGATTACTCAGTGAAAATAAGCCATCCAAATAAACGAGATGCCAAAGGAATATTTCAAACTTTATTCCTCCAGAGCTAACATTTGAGAGAACCTAAAACATATCTTGCAATATCAAGAGAAAAAAACTGGCAAAAAAAACAGAGGTGTCAAACTCTGCAAATTACAAGCGGATAACAGCGGAAGCCACACAGAAATATGACCTCTAACGGCTTTACTCTGACGAAATGTCTCCCTGAAAACACAGGATTAGTGCTTAGCGAAATATTCAAAGATCCTCCGATCGTACCATACAAAAGGGGCAAAACTTCCTAAGCGGCTACTACACGTGAATGGGAGTCGCGCAGGCCTGTCACCTTATTGTTATCCTTGGGTAATTCTGACGATCGGAAGGTACTATACTGATTTAACTATTTAGTCGCAAATGAACCACACTGGCCTCGAATTTCGATCTAGTATACTTCAGGACTCTCTGAGCTGTTTTTCCCCCAAAATCCATCTTCAGGATCTCTGAAAGCGTTTTCAATTTGTTTTAGATCATAATCTCGGCCATTTCGAAGCGAGCTAATTTAATCGAGCTGAAATAGTAATGGAGGCCGGCAAATACAAACGCTTTTCAGGGACGCTTGAACTCGAGATCTAAACCAAGGACAAAGCTCGTGGCAAAGACGCCGATCCCGCAAGTCCTCGCGCCCGTGTCCCTTTGCTGGCCTCCCATGAGCGTTTGCGGGAAAAACGTCGATCCCTTGCGGGCGTGCAAGCGATCAAATCGAGATTTTTTGCGGCTATATACCGGAAATACCTACATTCTCTCTTCTTCTCTCTCTATTACGCGGGGAGTCCTAAGGTGCCTCCTCGGGTTTTTGGCCCTCTGGGGCCAAAAACCCTGCGGGGGCAACTACCGCTAATACCTATCACCATTTAAACATTTAAAAAAGATTCCAGTGTAGACTTAAAAAGTTTAAAAGATTCTACTTTACTTAAACATGATGAGGTAAATTATACCATAAATATTTATAAGAATTCACCCTTGCATTTTTCACGCCCAAGTTTAAGGTTAGCGCGTGTCCTGTCATCGCGAGTAAGTTCGAAAAAGTCACTAAACTTCAAATTGTTTTAAGCCAAAATTAGTTATATAACATTCGGCAGGGAAATAAAATAAAACTCGGATTCTCTAGGGTGGGGTCAGTTCAAGATTTTCAAACGTGTCGTCATATTCCATTTCTCCGCGCCTTTGTCCGAGCGCGAGACCTGAAGCTCTCGTCTGGAGTTTTTCGAGGGCCAGAATAACTTTAACTAGGTAGGGGCACCACACCGGGTATAGGGCGTACTAAGGTTTTATACAGAGTAGACATTGCTTTTTGATTTGTTGGTCCAAGTGTTTCTGATAAATGATACATGATGGGTCTACTTGAGCGCTCCACGACAAGTCGGTTGAGATCAAGACTAGCAGATTAGGACTCCTAGGTCTTTCTCACACTTCAGTGGTGTGATTGGTGTTCCCATCGCATACGAAGGAAGACGACTTGTCGCCGTTATCACTAATGCGCATTTATTCATATTTATCAGAGTTGAATCTAAATCACCATGGCCTTGTCCAAAAACTTACCTGACCTGGCGTCGAAGTGTACCGAAAGGTACTACTAGACACTAATTAATTGTCAGAGTTATAACTTTCCAGCGGTTTCCTTTTCTGTTTGCTTTCCGTTACACAAAAGCTGTAGACGGGATTGATGTGAAGTCTATATTAAATATTCATATTTGAAACTGCGGCTGTAGATAAAAGTGGAAGTCCATCGCAAGGATTCCCGAGCATTTAATCTTCTTGTATTCATTGGCGTTCATTGTCATGCAATAAAAATTAAATCAGGAACTATGCAGTGGATAAAGTCAAGAAATTGTGATATTGAGACGATAAATAACGAACACAGATCTTCAGGTTAAGGCGTGTGCGTTGTCCCAAGGTTGAGATAAATCGAAATCTTCGGCTCAAAATTATGGAGCCTAGTATGGAGTCGCCATTTCTGGCCGCCATTTGGAGGAGCTAAGGAGATCCTTCAACATGGCGGCCAGAAAATAATGTAAACAGCTGAAACTTAATTTAACTATCTAGTCGACTGATTACCTGAACCAAAACCAAACAAATTTCCACAAGCAGTTTTCCTAATACTTTAACTTCCTAAAATGGCTAAAAATATTTCTTGAGAAACGCGGTGTTTGCTCCATATCACGCACTTTCATACTGCAAAATTCAAAATACTTTGGTTTCCAAACAAAGGACGCTATTGAGCTAGAAAAATGTAAACAGATATGAATATCTTATTCCTGATGACAATAACACCTTCTGTGGCTCTTTAGTTTTGGATTTGGAATTGATGACGTCACGTGAACATACTCTATATACACCTATGATCATATCATTTTATATAATCTATCAAGATTTAAGCAATAGACCACAAGGTTTCTATGGTTTATAGGCTGATAAACCACGCGGGATGTTGATAGAACACGAGAAGAATTTGTAAATCACGAGCCGCAGGCGAGTGATTTTACGAATTCTTCGAGTGTTCTACCAACATCCCGAGTGTTTATCAGCCTATAAACCATAGAAACTTGTGGTCTATTGCTTTTATATAATAATTGAGAAGACGCGCGATTTTTCCATGGTTTACCGGCACAATAAACATGGCTGATTGACCAATCAGAGCGCGCGCATTGATTTGGTTATTATATAATATAACATAACTAAAGCAAAGCGCGCGCTCTGATTGGCTAATTTGGCATCTACTATTTGCCCATGGGTGTATTGCCGTTGACGTAATCAATAACTAAAGCAAAGCGCGCGCTTTGTATCTAGCTTAATTGTTGGCGGGCCTCGTGAGTCCACAACATTTTGACCACGGTGATGACGCGTATCGTTGTCGATAAGAGTACAGATGGCTCACGTCAACTGTATCGGAGAGCATGGTCAGTTTTTCGCGAATTCTATGCTCAGTTTTATGGTTCGGCAAACCCTTCTTTGCCGCTTTTTCCACATTGTATTCCGCTTTTTATTTCATATCTTTCTTTTCGGAAACTAGCTTTTTGTACAATCACTTCCTATCTAGCGGCCATTTCGTATGTACACAAACTAAGGGGTTTCCCGGATCCAACTAAATCATTTTGATCCAAAAGTTGTTATCAGCTCTCAGCCGTACGCGATCTGTAGACGTCCGACTCCCCGTGACGCGGCCTTTGTTACATGAACTTATCCGTTCTCTCAGATTTACCAACTCCTCGGCTTTTCAGCGTTCACTTTATGCCACGATGTTTCTGGTAGCATTTTATGGTCTTTTCAGAATAGGCGAACTCGCCACCAAGAGCACGCGCGTTGCGTCTTCAGTAGTTCAGTTTAATAACTTAACCTTTTTATCCACTCATGAGGCTAAAATTAGCATCTCAAACTATAAACATAAACACCAGCAATAGGCCATTTGACATTATACTAGCTAGGGAGGTTTCGCAACCCTTCTGTCCAGTTGCAGCCCTTCTTCAGTATTGTTCAACTCGTGGGGACCGCCAAGGACCCCTTTTCTGTCACGCGGATTATTCCCCAATTTTGTTCACCAATCAATCGCGAACTCCAACGGTGTTTAGCCTTTTGCGGCCCTGGACACGAGCAGATACAAAAGCCATAGTTTCCGGATTGGTGGTGCTTGCCACGCTGCAGACAAAGGTTATTCTGATGCGCAAATACGTGCTCTTGGTCGCTGGAAATCGGAGGCGTTCAAAGTTTATTT
The DNA here is from genome assembly GCA_019787425.1 of Platygyra sinensis. NCBI lineage: Eukaryota > Metazoa > Cnidaria > Anthozoa > Scleractinia > Merulinidae > Platygyra > Platygyra sinensis. Next base: position 20,681 of record JAHPZR010007900.1, on the reverse strand, counting down.
AAGGTCAACGGTATGTCACGCTAATTAAGTACACAAGTTGTGCCACTGGGACAAGCATGGTTCAGACAAGGGCTGCCTGCTGGGGTCACTGTGTCACGCTAACTTAACAGTTAAAACACTTTTACTTTAATATTGTGGTACCCTGGGACCAAACATGGTGCAGACAAGGGCTGCCTGTTGGGGTCATTGTGGTTTACTTAGTTCTATTTAGTTATTTCCCATTAGTTGCAACAGGAAGAGGTCAGTCACGGGCTGCTCTCCTTAGATAGAGACCAGTCGACCTCCTCGTAACACACACTGACGGCTAAGTGGATCAGACAAATGGGCTGCCACTTAGAGAGCATCTTTTCACATTTTAAATTTTCACAGTATTCAACTGATTGTCTTTATGTAATTTTAACTACCGATTGTGTAAGTGCATTTTTCAACTCAGTTACGGTTTGGCGATACGTGTGGCCGTTCAGACATGGGCTGCGACCTTCACGATTGTCCTTTCATTTTTCTAAAGTTGTAAGGCTTAGGACGTGCGCTCTGATTTTCTTCTGTTTTTTTGTGGGGCTCAGCCACAGTGTGTGGCTTGTGGCGTTGTTTTGTCGCCCCACGTTTGTTAATTGAGCTGAAATGTCTACATTGGTCATTCTCTTGTTTTCGTGGCTTTGAATTAATTAAACCTGCCACATTCGTGGCCAGATTCATCCAACATAATTGTTTGTTTCTTGTTTCTCTTGATTCGTTATTTCGGCCGGGTTAGGTATACCAGAGCTCCCGTCCTACTCTAATTGATTTAGCTTAGGCAATGGGCACGCGCCGCGATATAAAAGATTCTTATGAAAAAACGACGGCCTGCGGCGTTTGGAGAATTTAATCAGTATACTGGCTTCATTCGCATAAGTTGTCTTTTACCTTCAACCGCCCCCTGACACTGCATGGTCCGTTACGTTTTATGTAATAAGTTAAATCATTCTCGTATTTTGATTTGTTCTTACTCATGCACTAGGATTTGTTTTTCTCTGTATTTGCGCTTGCATGATACCTTTTTACTCCGCGAAACATGCTTTTTTTGGTTCAGTGAATTTACGTAATTTTTTTCTTTTTCAAGTACAAATATACTTGGTAGAGTAACTGTAAAACTTTATTTAGCCAGGCGCCCATGTGGTGGTATCTAAGAGGACCCTGGTAATTCTAGCAGGAATTTTTTGTGAAAATCACAAATCACACTAGTCTCCCGCGCTCCTATTGTTTTCGGAGACTTTGACCAGTCCCCCTCTCGTTTAAAAGCCAAATGGCCCACCTCTTATATATGTTGCCGCTCGTCTGCTCAGTAAAATAAATCGACAGGTGACAGGTATACACAAACAATAATCTCCATTTGGCGCGAAAACATGCTAGGATATTTATCCGCGGACATTATCTGTTCCGAGAAGCGAACAGTTTTCCGCGAGCGTAGCTCGAGGAAAACTGTGAGCTTCGTGGAACAGATAATGTTCAAGGACAAATTAAATATCCGAGTTTATTATCCAACTGCACTTCGCAGAGTACAAATAACGCTTAAGACGAGTACAAATATCACGCGGTATTTGTACTCCATAGGTCCGGTTAGACAGGTTTCCTGTTTCCGGCACAACTCGTAAAAATACTCAGCGATACTACACAACAAAACGTCTAATAAGATATATGTACTTTTGCGTCAAATGGAGGCTATTGTGTTTATTATATATCTTTCATTCTTTTTTTTTCCAACACGCGCAGTTTGGAAAATTAAAAAAAAAATGGGTAATATTCTCGGATTTTCCCGGTTTTATGGGAAGTAGTCGGTTACGTGACACGTTTAGACCAATCGCGCGCGAGCGAAAATACTTGATGGATTATATAAAATGATATGGTCACAGGTGTATATAGAGTATGTTCACGTGACGTCATCAAATTCCCAAATCCAAAACTAAAGAGCCACTAAAGGTTTTATTGTCATCAGGAATAAGATATTCATATCTATTTACATTTTTTCTAGTTCAATAGCGACGTTTGTTTGGAAACCAAAGTATTCTGAAATTTTGCACTGTTATGGAAGTGCGTGATATGGAGCAAACACCGCGTTTCTCAAGAAATATTCACTTGTCTCGTGATTTGTAGCCATTTTAGGAGTTAAAGTATTAGGAAAACTGCTTGTGGAAATTTGTTTGGTTTGGTTCAGGTAATCAGTCGACTAGATAGTCAAATTAAGTTTCAGCTGTTTACATTATTTTCTGGCCGCCATTTTGGAGGAGCTAAGGAGATCCTTCAACATGGCGGCTCCATACTAGGCTCCGTAATTTTGAGCGGAAGATTTCGATGTATATCTCAACCTTGGGACAACGCACACGCCTTAATCTGAAGTTCTGTGTTCGTTATTTATCGTCTATAATATCACAATTTCTTGACTTTATCCACTGCATAGTTCTTGATTTAATTTTTATTGCATGACAATGAACGCCAATGAATACAAGAAGATTAAATGCTCGGGAATCCTTGCGATGGACTTCACTTTCATCTACAGCCGCAGTTCAAATATGAATTATTTCATATATACTTCACATCAATCCCGTCTACAGCTTTGTGTAACGGGAAGCAAACAGAAAAGGAAACCGGCTGGAAAAGTTATAAACTCTGACAATTAATTATGTCTAGTAGTACCTTTCGGTACACTTCGACGCCAGGTCAGGTAAGTTTGGGCAAGGCCATGGTGATTTAGATTCAACTCTGATAAATATGAATAAATGCGCATTAGTGATAACGGCGACAAGTCGTCTCCTTCGTATGCGATGGGAACAGCAATCACACCACTGAAGTGTGAGAAAGACCTAGGAATCCTGATCTGCTAGTCTTGATCTCCACCGACTTGTCGTGGAGCGCTCAAGTAGACGCATCATGTATCATTTATCAGAACACTTGGACCAACAAATCAAGAAGCAATGTCTACTCTGTATAAAACCTTAGTACGCCCTATACCCGGTGTGGTGCCCCTACCTAGTTAAAGTTATTCTGGCACTCGAAAAAATCCAGACGAGAGCTTCAGGTCTCGCGCTCGGACAAAGGCGCAGAGAAATGGAATATGACGAACGTTTGAAAATCTTGAACTGACCCACCCTAGAGAATCCGAGTTATTTTATTTCCCTGCCGAATGTTATATAACTAATTTGGCTTAAAACAATTTGAAGTTTAGTGACTTTTTCGAACTTACTCGAGATGACAGGACACGCGCTAACCTTAAACTTGGCGTGAAAAATGCAAGGGTGAATTCTTATAAATATTTATGGTATAATTTACCTCATCATGTTTAAGTAAAGTAGAATCTTTTAAACTTTTTAAGTCTACACTGGAATCTTTTTAAATGTTTAAATGGTGATAGGTATTAGCGGCAGTTGCCCCCGCAGGGTTTTTGGCCCCAGAGGGCCAAAAACCCGAGGAGGCACCTTAGGACTCCCCGCGTAATATAGAGGAAGACTGGAGAAGAGAGAATGTAGGTATTTCCGGTAGATTGTATAGGCGCAAAAAATCTCGATTTGATCGCTTACACGCCCGTAAGGTATCGACGTTTTTCCCGCAAACGCTCATGGGCGGCCAGAAAAGAGACATGCGCGCGAGAACTTGTGGGATCGGCGTCTTTGCCACGAGTCTCGAGTTCAAGCGTCTCGGAAAAGCGTCTGTTTTTGCCGGCCTCCATTACCATAGCAGCGCGATCAAATAAATTGGCTTCGAAATGGCCGTCATTATGATCTAAAACATATTGAGAACGCTTTCAGAGATCCTGAAGATGGATTTTGGGAGAAAAACAGCTCAGAGGGTATCGTAGGAAATTCTGAGGTATACTGGAAATTCGAGGCCAGTGTGGTTCAGTTGCAACTAAATAGCTAAATACAGTACCTTCCATCGTCAGAATTACCCAAGGATAACAATAACGTGACAGGCATGCGCGACTCCCATCCACGTGTAATAGCCGCTTAGGAAGTTTTGCTCGAACTAGTATATCTTTTTTAGGATCCTTTTGTATGGCACGATCGAGGGACATTTGAATATTTCGCTAAGCAATAATCCTGTGTTTTCAGGAGGACATTTTGTCAGAGTTGAGCCGTTTATAGAGGTCATATATGTCTGTGTGGCTCCCGTTGTTATCCGCGTGTAATTTGCAGAATTCGGCACCTCTGTTTTTTTGCCAGTTTTTTTTCTCTGGTTAGCTCTGGAGGAATAAAGTTTGAAATACTCCTTTGGCATCTCGTTTATTTGGATGGCCTATTTTTACTGAGTAATTGTACGTAGCGTAGAGCCCATGTGACGACTGGGTGACTGGCAGGGATCCAAATGTAAATGTAAATTTCGTTGAGGACATGACACCGACACTCTGACACCGACAAAAAGCTTGACATTTCACTTGACATCTCACTTCTGTCACTTCTGTTCTGCTTTCGAGACACGTTTGCTCGTACACTATTTTCTTTTATAAAAATGCCATTTTTCCGGCCCAGGCTGAATATTCTTATTTTTCTGCCGATTTTAGGCTGAAAATATTCTTGTATTATTCCTACATTATAGCTTATGACATTTCCGTTTTAGAATTTATTGGGGTATAATTACAAATGTTTGGTATCTGGATCTGTATCGCGTTACATTGTGCATGTGCTTCACCGCTCTTCGTTGCAGTCAGCGAGGCCAAGATGTCACGCCAAACAACACTTGGCCGTTTCGGCTTTGAAAAAAGCATTTCGCACAGAAATAGCGTGATGGAAACGAAAGTATCCGATTTTGTTTCAACTATGTCAAGAACAATTGAGTGTAATCACTTAAAACTGGAATCATAAAACTGTATTGTAGTTACAGATGTTTTAACACAAAATTATATCTATCCTTTTCAAAATCTCAGCCTCAGTTTTATTCTAAAATATTCTTAAAATTTTGCAAATTTCAGCCTAGATATTGTTATAAAATATATTCTTATATAAAAAAGAGTGTATATCAAGACAACTGGTTTGTTTCAGTATCAGACTAGAACAACAGAGTGGTTGGATATTTTTTTCCAGAATGCACTTCGCGAGAGTATTATGTAAAGAATATATCATGTGGTAGAATGAGTTAAACAGAATGTGTTGGTTTAGTTAACTTAGTTGATTCTTTGGATCATATTTATGATAATATGCCTAAGTTTCTTGAGCAGTATGAGTGACATAGTTTACCAAAAAATATAAAATTTTAGTTCATACAACAACGTTCAATATTATTGTTTCCAATCAGCAGAAATAAAAGGAAGCGGGGGCAGCTTTAGTGATAACTATTACTAGTTGTAATTTGACCCACATTTATTCACTTTGTTTTTATTTATTTATTTGCAATTTAGGAAACGTTACAGGATCCACCACGAGTTATTTTTGCATCATGATATCAACCAGTAAGAAGCTATAGCTGTTATAAGAGACTATTAAGTACATCCTGGATAACGTGATTCTCAGTTGTGTTTTAGAGGCATTAATTATAAAATGTTATTGCATGAATTAAAAACTTTAACCCTATTACGCTGCTGTAATTTCCCTGGTGAGTGACCCGCTAAAAATCCCTCCAGTAACAAACTCTGTAATAAAAGTCTCTACAAAAACTGAGATCCCGACCGGCAAAACTTTAGAGTAACAGTAGGTTACGGAGAAGTTCGAATCATGTAGTAATTGGTATTTCAGCGTTTTCTTTTATCATGCATCGGTTTCAACGGCTCTGACTCGCAGTTGCAGTGAAGGGAATGGTTTGGCTGTGAGTGACATTTTTGGCTTGACTTCTGGAAAACCAGGAACAGGCGAAAAGATGAACTTCTGAAGAAGATAGGCCAAAACAAGTCGCATCTCAGCCATTGCTAGCCTATTTCCAATGCACATTCGAGGGCCAAATGAGAATGGCATCAGAAGATATCTCACCAAGGACTCCTGTTCTTTGGCTAAAGAGTGAAAGAGAATGGCAACTTCAGCATAACGACAACTCATACGAAAAAATAAGTCAAAAGTCAAAGTTACTAGATTAAAGGATAGCAAAATCATGTTAGGTTATACGAACGAAAGTCCGCATTGGTTTGGTAAGCAAGTAATATGTTCACGTCAACTAAGCAAATCTAAAGCCTCTGCTTTCTCAATTCATCGTCAAACTGAAACGTATAGAACGCATGCATTGATCATTATATCGTTAAGATTTTCATGAAAAGAAATGGAAAATCATAAGTAAAAAATTTTAAAGTTCAATAAGTTATCGCGTAGTAGCTATACTTTATTATCACTGTAGTGGTATGCGTAGGTAATAGTTCTGTAACTAGGCTAAGGTGGCTCAAAACAGTTTTGAGCACTTATATTTGGATGGGTCGCTTTAACTACTCTTCCTCACTTGATGTTAGAATCTTGTATCAAATCACTGGTCAATCATTGGTGAACACGTTGTTATCATTTTTGCGACCTAATAGGTTATCATAGCAACAGTATATAACAAGCTTAAGGGGCTTATAATTCAAAAACGGCATAGTACACAAAATTACACTGTGTGCAATTGATTTTGCACACTATGCCTGATTTCTGGCGGTCAGAATGGTCTCGCTCCTTGGGACGCGGAAAAAGGCTGTTGATGGTTTGTTGTGGTTTGTAAGCTACTTTGACCTTTTGTTGTTTCAAAATATGACTTATTTTCTCGGAAACCCCCTGTACATACGGCAGCACTACAAAGCCATTGAAGTTGTTCTCGGCGGGTTGTTTGGTTAATGCTCTCTCACAGTTTCGAATAAATGACATGGGATAATTGTTATCTCGCAGAACGGCCTTGACTCGTGTTTCTTCCCGTTTTCTTTATTCGTTGACGGAATGTTGTTTGCTCTTTTCAGCAAAGTGCTGACCACGGATCTTTTGTGGCACGAAGGGTGACGGGAAAAGAAATCGAGATAATGGTCGGTGTGTGTCGGGTTTCTGTAAACATTCACATGAATTTCTGTGCCGCGTCTTCTTGTTATGGTGTCTAAAAAAGGTAAGCCTTGCCCATTGGTGTTTTCCAGTTCCAAAGTGAACTGTATGTTCGGGTTAATTGAGTTCAAATGTTTGTGAAAATCGTCGACTTGATCCTTTTTTATACAAGAATGACTATCGTCAACAAAGCGAAACCACTATTTGGGAGGGTACGGGAATGTGGAGATCGCCGTTTCCTCAATTTCTTCCATAACCAGGTCGGCTAAAACAGGACTAATGGGAGAACTCATGGCACATCCAAACATCTGTTTGTAGTGGTCGCCATCATATGTGAAGTAATTGTGGTTGAGTACGAAGTCTGAAAGTCTCAAGATGTTGTCAACAGAAAGATTGGTACGTTCTGCTAGATTCTGGTCTCGTTGTAGCCTCTCCTTGGTTATTGTGAGGGCTAAGTCCACGGGTATGGAGGTGAACAGAGACTTCACAACGAAGGAGATCATGACTTCTTCACTGGAGGTGGAATGCTGTTTTATTTGCTGTGTAAAAACGGAACTGTTTTGAACTGTGAAAGTGTTTTTCCTCAGAGGCGACTTTTCTGAAACCAGATATTTGGATACCGCATACGTCGGACTACCGATACTGCTTGTGATGGGTCGCAATGGCCTTCCAGGTTTTCGAATTTTCGAAATACGGTAAGTTGAGTTAAGTTGAGTTACTGCAGTGTAGTTTTCGGTATAGATGTGGGCCAATTTGCGGTGCTGTGCCGTTGTTCTCGCTCTTGATGTTAAGTAGAATTTTGTTAAGATCTTTTTCAACACTAGTTGTGGGGTTCAATCTCTTGTCCGTTAATTTCAGATACGTTTTAGTGTCATTTAATGAAACGGCTTCTTTCTCTTTGTACTCATCGCTATCCATCACAACTATGGTTCTTCCTTTATCGGCTGGTAGGATCTTTACAGCCTCATCCTTTCTCGGGTTTTGTAGCGCTTTCTCCTGTTCTTTCGTGATATTGACTGTCGCGGGTACTTTACAGTTCTTAAGAATATTTGCAACAGAGACGCGTATTGTGTCTTTTGCCGACTGGTTGAGACTGAAAATGCCATTTTCAACTGAAGAAAAGATTTTTGCGAGGGGGATTTTCTACCTATCAATACCAGAAGGGGTATCCAACGCAGTCGGCTCTAGTTTGTGAATTATGGGATATTCATGTTTTTTTTTGCTTAAAATCAACGGGTTGGGTCTACCTGCGGCGCCGTCAATATCACGAAAGAACAGGAGAAAGCGCTACAAAACCCGAGAAAGGATGAGGCTGTAAAGATCCTACCAGCCGATAAAGGAAGAACCATAGTTGTGATGGATAGCGATGAGTACAAAGAGAAAGAAGCCGTTTCATTAAATGACACTAAAACGTATCTGAAATTAACGGACAAGAGATTGAACCCCACAACTAGTGTTGAAAAAGATCTTAACAAAATTCTACTTAACATCAAGAGCGAGAACAACGGCACAGCACCGCAAATTGGCCCACATCTATACCGAAAACTACACTGCAGTAACTCAACTTAACTCAACTTACCGTATTTCGAAAATTCGAAAACCTGGAAGGCCATTGCGACCCATCACAAGCAGTATCGGTAGTCCGACGTATGCGGTATCCAAATATCTGGTTTCAGAAAAGTCGCCTCTGAGGAAAAACACTTTCACAGTTCAAAACAGTTCCGTTTTTACACAGCAAATAAAACAGCATTCCACCTCCAGTGAAGAAGTCATGATCTCCTTCGTTGTGAAGTCTCTGTTCACCTCCATACCCGTGGACTTAGCCCTCACAATAACCAAGGAGAGGCTACAACGAGACCAGAATCTAGCAGAACGTACCAATCTTTCTGTTGACAACATCTTGAGACTTTCAGACTTCGTACTCAACCACAATTACTTCACATATGATGGCGACCACTACAAACAGATGTTTGGATGTGCCATGAGTTCTCCCATTAGTCCTGTTTTAGCCGACCTGGTTATGGAAGAAATTGAGGAAACGGCGATCTCCACATTCCCGTACCCTCCCAAATAGTGGTTTCGCTTTGTTGACGATAGTCATTCTTGTATAAAAAAGGATCAAGTCGACGATTTTCACAAACATTTGAACTCAATTAACCCGAACATACAGTTCACTTTGGAACTGGAAAACACCAATGGGCAAGGCTTACCTTTTTTAGACACCATAACAAGAAGACGCGGCACAGAAATTCATGTGAATGTTTACAGAAACCCGACACACACCGACCATTATCTCGATTTCTTTTCCCGTCACCCTTCGTGCCACAAAAGATCCGTGGTCAGCACTTTGCTGAAAAGAGCAAACAACATTCCGTCAACGAATAAAGAAAACGGGAAGAAACACGAGTCAAGGCCGTTCTGCGAGATAACAATTATCCCATGTCATTTATTCGAAACTGTGAGAGAGCATTAACCAAACAACCCGCCGAGAACAACTTCAATGGCTTTGTAGTGCTGCCGTATGTACAGGGGGTTTCCGAGAAAATAAGTCATATTTTGAAACAACAAAAGGTCAAAGTAGCTTACAAACCACAACAAACCATCAACAGCCTTTTTCCGCGTCCCAAGGAGCGAGACCATTCTGACCGCCAGAAATCAGGCATAGTGTGCAAAATCAATTGCACACAGTGTAATTTTGTGTACTATGCCGTTTTTGAATTATAAGCCCCTTAAGCTTGTTATATACTGTTGCTATGATAACCTATTAGGTCGCAAAAATGATAACAACGTGTTCACCAATGATTGACCAGTGATTTGATACAAGATTCTAACATCAAGTGAGGAAGAGTAGTTAAAGCGACCCATCCAAATATAAGTGCTCAAAACTGTTTTGAGCCACCTTAGCCTAGTTACAGAACTATTACCTACGCATACCACTACAGTGATAATAAAGTATAGCTACTACGCGATAACTTATTGAACTTTAAAATTTTTTACTTATGATTTTCCATTTCTTTTCATGAAAATCTTAACGATATAATGATCAATGCATGCGTTCTATACGTTTCAGTTTGACGATGAATTGAGAAAGCAGAGGCTTTAGATTTGCTTAGTTGACGTGAACATATTACTTGCTTACCAAACCAATGCGGACTTTCGTTCGTATAACCTAACATGATTTTGCTATCCTTTAATCTAGTAACTTTGACTTTTGACTTATTTTTTCGTATGAGTTGTCGTTATGCTGAAGTTGCCATTCTCTTTCACTCTTTAGCCAAAGAACAGGAGTCCTTGGTGAGATATCTTCTGATGCCATTCTCATTTGGCCCTCGAATGTGCATTGGAAATAGGCTAGCAATGGCTGAGATGCGACTTGTTTTGGCCTATCTTCTTCAGAAGTTCATCTTTTCGCCTGTTCCTGGTTTTCCAGAAGTCAAGCCAAAAATGTCACTCACAGCCAAACCATTCCCTTCACTGCAACTGCGAGTCAGAGCCGTTGAAACCGATGCATGATAAAAGAAAACGCTGAAATACCAATTACTACATGATTCGAACTTCTCCGTAACCTACTGTTACTCTAAAGTTTTGCCGGTCGGGATCTCAGTTTTTGTAGAGACTTTTATTACAGAGTTTGTTACTGGAGGGATTTTTAGCGGGTCACTCACCAGGGAAATTACAGCAGCGTAATAGGGTTAAAGTTTTTAATTCATGCAATAACATTTTATAATTAATGCCTCTAAAACACAACTGAGAATCACGTTATCCAGGATGTACTTAATAGTCTCTTATAACAGCTATAGCTTCTTACTGGTTGATATCATGATGCAAAAATAACTCGTGGTGGATCCTGTAACGTTTCCTAAATTGCAAATAAATAAATAAAAACAAAGTGAATAAATGTGGGTCAAATTACAACTAGTAATAGTTATCACTAAAGCTGCCCCCGCTTCCTTTTATTTCTGCTGATTGGAAACAATAATATTGAACGTTGTTGTATGAACTAAAATTTTATATTTTTTGGTAAACTATGTCACTCATACTGCTCAAGAAACTTAGGCATATTATCATAAATATGATCCAAAGAATCAACTAAGTTAACTAAACCAACACATTCTGTTTAACTCATTCTACCACATGATATATTCTTTACATAATACTCTCGCGAAGTGCATTCTGGAAAAAAATATCCAACCACTCTGTTGTTCTAGTCTGATACTGAAACAAACCAGTTGTCTTGATATACACTCTTTTTTATATAAGAATATATTTTATAACAATATCTAGGCTGAAATTTGCAAAATTTTAAGAATATTTTAGAATAAAACTGAGGCTGAGATTTTGAAAAGGATAGATATAATTTTGTGTTAAAACATCTGTAACTACAATACAGTTTTATGATTCCAGTTTTAAGTGATTACACTCAATTGTTCTTGACATAGTTGAAACAAAATCGGATACTTTCGTTTCCATCACGCTATTTCTGTGCGAAATGCTTTTTTCAAAGCCGAAACGGCCAAGTGTTGTTTGGCGTGACATCTTGGCCTCGCTGACTGCAACGAAGAGCGGTGAAGCACATGCACAATGTAACGCGATACAGATCCAGATACCAAACATTTGTAATTATACCCCAATAAATTCTAAAACGGAAATGTCATAAGCTATAATGTAGGAATAATACAAGAATATTTTCAGCCTAAAATCGGCAGAAAAATAAGAATATTCAGCCTGGGCCGGAAAAATGGCATTTTTATAAAAGAAAATAGTGTACGAGCAAACGTGTCTCGAAAGCAGAACAGAAGTGACAGAAGTGAGATGTCAAGTGAAATGTCAAGCTTTTTGTCGGTGTCAGAGTGTCGGTGTCATGTCCTCAACGAAATTTACATTTACATTTGGATCCCTGCCAGTCACCCAGTCGTCACATGGGCTCTACGCTACGTACAATTACTCAGTAAAAATAGGCCATCCAAATAAACGAGATGCCAAAGGAGTATTTCAAACTTTATTCCTCCAGAGCTAACCAGAGAAAAAAAACTGGCAAAAAAACAGAGGTGCCGAATTCTGCAAATTACACGCGGATAACAACGGGAGCCACACAGACATATATGACCTCTATAAACGGCTCAACTCTGACAAAATGTCCTCCTGAAAACACAGGATTATTGCTTAGCGAAATATTCAAATGTCCCTCGATCGTGCCATACAAAAGGATCCTAAAAAAGATATACTAGTTCGAGCAAAACTTCCTAAGCGGCTATTACACGTGGATGGGAGTCGCGCATGCCTGTCACGTTATTGTTATCCTTGGGTAATTCTGACGATGGAAGGTACTGTATTTAGCTATTTAGTTGCAACTGAACCACACTGGCCTCGAATTTCCAGTATACCTCAGAATTTCCTACGATACCCTCTGAGCTGTTTTTCTCCCAAAATCCATCTTCAGGATCTCTGAAAGCGTTCTCAATATGTTTTAGATCATAATGACGGCCATTTCGAAGCCAATTTATTTGATCGCGCTGCTATGGTAATGGAGGCCGGCAAAAACAGACGCTTTTCCGAGACGCTTGAACTCGAGACTCGTGGCAAAGACGCCGATCCCACAAGTTCTCGCGCGCATGTCTCTTTTCTGGCCGCCCATGAGCGTTTGCGGGAAAAACGTCGATACCTTACGGGCGTGTAAGCGATCAAATCGAGATTTTTTGCGCCTATACAATCTACCGGAAATACCTACATTCTCTCTTCTCCAGTCTTCCTCTATATTACGCGGGGAGTCCTAAGGTGCCTCCTCGGGTTTTTGGCCCTCTGGGGCCAAAAACCCTGCGGGGGCAACTGCCGCTAATACCTATCACCATTTAAACATTTAAAAAAGATTCCAGTGTAGACTTAAAAAGTTTAAAAGATTCTACTTTACTTAAACATGATGAGGTAAATTATACCATAAATATTTATAAGAATTCACCCTTGCATTTTTCACGCCAAGTTTAAGGTTAGCGCGTGTCCTGTCATCTCGAGTAAGTTCGAAAAAGTCACTAAACTTCAAATTGTTTTAAGCCAAATTAGTTATATAACATTCGGCAGGGAAATAAAATAACTCGGATTCTCTAGGGTGGGTCAGTTCAAGATTTTCAAACGTTCGTCATATTCCATTTCTCTGCGCCTTTGTCCGAGCGCGAGACCTGAAGCTCTCGTCTGGATTTTTTCGAGTGCCAGAATAACTTTAACTAGGTAGGGGCACCACACCGGGTATAGGGCGTACTAAGGTTTTATACAGAGTAGACATTGCTTCTTGATTTGTTGGTCCAAGTGTTCTGATAAATGATACATGATGCGTCTACTTGAGCGCTCCACGACAAGTCGGTGGAGATCAAGACTAGCAGATCAGGATTCCTAGGTCTTTCTCACACTTCAGTGGTGTGATTGGTGTTCCCATCGCATACGAAGGAGACGACTTGTCGCCGTTATCACTAATGCGCATTTATTCATATTTATCAGAGTTGAATCTAAATCACCATGGCCTTGCCCAAACTTACCTGACCTGGCGTCGAAGTGTACCGAAAGGTACTACTAGACATAATTAATTGTCAGAGTTTATAACTTTTCCAGCCGGTTTCCTTTTCTGTTTGCTTTCCGTTACACAAAGCTGTAGACGGGATTGATGTGAAGTATATATTAAATTATTCATATTTGAACTGCGGCTGTAGATAAAAGTGGAAGTCCATCGCAAGGATTCCCGAGCATTTAATCTTCTTGTATTCATTGGCGTTCATTGTCATGCAATAAAAATTAAATCAAGAACTATGCAGTGGATAAAGTCAAGAAATTGTGATATTATAGACGATAAATAACGAACACAGAACTTCAGATTAAGGCGTGTGCGTTGTCCCAAGGTTGAGATATACATCGAAATCTTCCGCTCAAAATTACGGAGCCTAGTATGGAGCCGCCATGTTGAAGGATCTCCTTAGCTCCTCCAAAATGGCGGCCAGAAAATAATGTAAACAGCTGAAACTTAATTTGACTATCTAGTCGACTGATTACCTGAACCAAACCAAACAAATTTCCACAAGCAGTTTTCCTAATACTTTAACTCCTAAAATGGCTACAAATCACGAGACAAGTGAATATTTCTTGAGAAACGCGGTGTTTGCTCCATATCACGCACTTTCATAACTGCAAAATTCAAAATACTTTGGTTTCCAAACAAAGGTCGCTATTGAGCTAGAAAAAATGTAAATAGATATGAATATCTTATTCCTGATGACAATAAAACCTTTTGTGGCTCTTTAGTTTTGGATTTGGGAATTTGATGACGTCACGTGAACATACTCTATATACACCTATGACCATATCATTTTATATAATCTATCAAGTATTTTCGCTCGCGCGCGATTGGTCTAAACGTGTCACGTTACCGACTACTTCCCATAAAACTGGGAAAATCCGAGAATATTACCCATTTTTTTTAATTTTCCAAACTGCGCGTGTTGCAAAAAAAAGTGAAAGATAAATAAACACAATAGCCTCGATTTGGCGCAAAAGTAGGCTCGGATATTTGTCCTTGAACGTTATCTGTTCCACGAAGCTCACAGTTTTCCTCGAGCTACGCTCACGGAAAAGTGTTCGCTTCTCGGAACAGATAATGTCCGCGGATAAATATCCTAGCATGTTTTCGCGCCAAATGGAGATTATTGTTTGTATATACCCGTCACCTTCGATTTATTTCACTGAGCAGACGAACGGCAACATATATAAGAGGTGGGCTATTTGGCTTTTGAACGAGAGGGGGACTGATCAAAGTCTCTGAAAACAATAGGAGCGCGGGAAACTAGTGTGATTTGTGATTTTCAAAAAAAATTCCTGCTAGAATTACCAGGGTCCTCTTAGATACCAACCACGATGCGAATGGCCGCCCTGGCTAAATAAAGTTTTACAGTTACTCTACCAAGTATATTTGTACTTGAAAAAGAAAAAAATTACGTAAATTCACTGAACCAAAAAAAGCATGTTTCGCGGAGTAAAAAGGTATCATGCAAGCGCAAATACAGAGAAAAACAAATCCTAGTGCATGAGAAAGAACAAATCAAAATACGAGAATGATTTGAACTTATTACATAAAACGTAACGGACCATGCAGTGTCAGGGGGCGGTCGAAGGTAAATGACAACCTATGCGAATGAAGCCAGTATACTGATTAAATTCTCCAAACGCCGCAGGCCGTCGTTTTTCATAAGAATCTTTTATATCGCGGCGCGTGCCCATTGCCTAAGCTAAATCAATTAGAGTAGGACGGGAGCTCTGGTATACCTAACCCGGCCGAAATAACGAATCAAGAGAAACAAGAAACAAACAATTATGTTGGATGAATCTGGCCACGAATGTGGCAGGTTTAATTAATTCAAAGCCACGAAAACAATGAGAATGACCAATGTAGACATTTCAGCTCAATTAACAAACGTGGGGCGACAAAACAACGCCACAAGCCACACACTGTGGCTGAGCCCCACAAAAAAACAGAAGAAAAATCAGAGCGCACGTCCTAAGCCTTACAACTTTAGAAAAATGAAAGGACAATCGTGAAGGTCGCAGCCCATGTCTGAACGGCCACACGTATCGCCAAACCGTAACTGAGTTGAAAAATGCACTTACACAATCGGTAGTTAAAATTACATAAAGACAATCAGTTGAATACTGTGAACATTTAAAATGTGAAAAGATGCTCTCTAAGTGGCAGCCCATTTGTCTGATCCACTTAGCCGTCAGTGTGTGTTACGAGGAGGTCGACTGGTCTCTATCTAAGGAGAGCAGCCCGTGACTGACCTCTTCCTGTTGCAACTAATGGGAAATAACTAAATAGAACTAAGTAAACCACAATGACCCCAACAGGCAGCCCTTGTCTGCACCATGTTTGGTCCCAGGGTACCACAATATTAAAGTAAAAGTGTTTTAACTGTTACGTTAGCGTGACACAGTGACCCCAGCAGGCAGCCCTTGTCTGAACCATGCTTGTCCCAGTGGCACAACTTGTGTACTTAATTAGCGTGACATACCGTTGACCTTAAATAAACTTTGAACGCCTCCGATTTCCAGCGACCAAGAGCACGTATTTGCGCATCAGAATAACCTTTGTCTGCAGCGTGGCAAGCACCACCAATCCGGAAACTATGGCTTTTGTATCTGCTCGTGTCCAGGCCGCAAAAGGCTAAACACCGTTGGAGTTCGCGATTGAATTGGTGAACAGAAATTGGGGAATAATCCGCGTGACAGAAAAGGGGTCCTGGGCGGTCCCCACGAGTTGAACAATACTGAAGAAGGGCTGCAACTGGACAGAAGGGTTGCGAAACCTCCCTAGCTAGTATAATGTCAAATGGCCTATTGCTGGTGTTATGTTTATAGTTTGAGATGCTAATTTTAGCCTCATGAGTGGATAAAAAGGTTAAGTTATTAAACTGAACTACTGAAGACGCAACGCGCGTGCTCTTGGTGGCGAGTTCGCCTATTCTGAAAAGACCATAAAATGCTACCAGAAACATCGTTGCATAAAGTGAACGCTGAAAAGCCGAGGAGTTGGTAAATCTGAGAGAACGGATAAGTTCATGTAACACAGGCCGCGTCACGGGGAGTCGGACGTCTACAGATCGCGTACGGCTGAGAGCTGATAACAACTTTTGGATCAAAAATGATTTAGTTGGATCCGGTAAACCCCTTAGTTTGTGTACATACGAAATGGCCGCTAGATAGGAAGTGATTGTACAAAAAGCTAGTTTCCGAAAAGAAGAAGAAATAAAAAGCGGAATACAATGTGGAAAAAGCGGCAAAGAAGGGTTTGCCGAACCATAAAACTGAGCATAGAATTCGCGAAAAACTGACCATGCTCTCCGATACAGTTGACGTGAGCCATCTGTCAGCGACGTACTGAGCAAGCCGTTCAAAGTAGAAACCAACTCTTCGGCAGTAGGTTCTCTGGTATTGGAGTGGGAAATTTGTCTGCGTCTTGTGTTATTTGCTGGAACTTCGTGACCTGAGAACGTGAAAGATAGTCGGCGCGAGAATTGTTAAACCCAGGGATATGGCGTGCTTGAAAGAGAATGTTGTGCTTTTAGACAACTTAGGACCAAATCCCTGAGGAGAACCATTATCGCGCTATCCTTAGAGGTTTGTTTGTTTATAATATCGACAACGGCGGCATTGTCACTGAAAAATATGACACATTTATCTGCCTTGCACGCCCCCCAGATGTGGACAGCGAGCACAATAGGAAAAAGCTCTAAAATGGCGATGTTAAAATCGTGCCAAGTTGTTGGCCATAAGCCGTGAAACCAGTGGGCGCCAAATACAGCCCCAAACCTATAGAACCAGCAGCATCGGTAAAAAGTTGAAGAGTTTGAGAGGTTTCCCAAATATCATTGAGAAAAAACGATCTGCCGTTAAATTCTGTGAGAAATTGAAGCCACATAGTGAGATCTTGTTTTGCGCCTCTTGAAATGCGAATGTGATAATGAGGTTTGGTGATTGGTGATCAACCACACACACAACAAGGCAGGTAAAATTTAATAATCCTACTAAAGACTGGAGCTCCTTTAAACAAACCGAACGGCGGGAAAGAAAATCTGTCAACAAATTACGACACTTTTGAAGCTTTTCCTCTGGAAGACGCGCCTCCATTCGCACGGAATCTAACGTAATTACAAAGCAAAACAAAATTGTCTAAGTCGCGCTTGCACTGATCCTTGGTTGGAGCAATAAAAAGAAAATAGTCTAAGATATGCAAAACAGAACACGCTCTAAGAAGATGGGTTGAAATCCATTCGCGAAACGTAGAAAAAGCTTCAAAAATGGCACAGCTGGAGCGGACGACCCATCGCTAAACATCTATCAAAATAATACCTATGGTCCCATTTCATACCCAGTAAGGAATAGCCAGCAGGGTGAATGGGAATAATACGGAAGGCAGATTTTATGTCGGTTTTTGCCATGAAACAACCCCGCCCAATGCACTTAATAGATTTGGAGGCATCCTTAATGGATGCATATCGGACCGTAGCGCAACAGTCAGGAATGAAATCATTGACTGAACAGCCTTCTGGAAAAGATAAATGATGAATTAAGCGATACTCATTTGGATCCTTTTTAGGAACTAGACCGAGAGGAGACGTGCGAAAGTTCCTAAACGGCGGAGTTGTAAATTAAATGGCCCTACAAGTCTCCCTGCATCGCATTCCTTACGAATTTTAGTTGCAGTTATATCTGGATGGCTTAAGGCACTCTTAAAGTTTGAACATTCAGACACAGCACGCTCACCAACAAAATTAATCCGAAAACCAAAACGAAAACCGTCAATTAGATACTGCCGAAGAACCGAGTCATACCCATGTTTGAGAAAATTGTCAAGCCGATCTACCTTTACCGGGGTTACCGGTGGGCTGCGAAGTGCCTGCGACTTGAGTTGGGCTTCCCTTTCCTTTACTAGCAATCCCTCCAAAACGGGTTTGAACTGAACATTGGCTTCCTGCGTGCTTGGCGCCGCATTTATAACAGACATGTTCGAATTGACACCCAGAGCAGTGTTTTCCCGCCTGAAATGCCCAGCAAGTACCCTTGGGGAAAAAGGAACGAAAGCGTTGACGGGGTTGTGTATGGGGTTGGTTGGTGAACGGCTGTTGTCTGCGAAAAGTAGTGGACGCTCTTAGCCACAATTCCCAATGTATTTGATCCCAAGGGAACTTTTGAGGATCAGACTGCCTAATAAACCGAAACTGCTCGTCGTACCAAAGCCAGTCACCCGGTTTCAACGCCTAGTCTCGTACCACCTCACAGTATTTCATCAGTTGAGGCGTATCACTTTTAAACCGCTCGAGCTCCGTATAAACCGAGAAAAATATATTAAAGGCGGAAACCCACTGCTGAATATTGTGGATTCGTTTGGTTGGATGACGAGGCTCGAGGGTGACTTGGGGATGGTTTGACGACCCAGAAGGAGTCATTGACAAAGAATATTCTCCCTCGTCCTGAGGTGAAGAAAATAAGAGAGAACCAAAATCTACATATTCGTTCGCCCAGATCTTCGCTTTTAGTTTCGCACTAACTCTGGAAGCTAGGCTAACTGCCAAACTAGTAAAAACCTGTGTAGGTTTAGGGTCAGAGTTCTCAATGATAGGCTGAAGGCCTTCTGTACCTGCATTGCTCGTCACGATTGCACTGGTCTCCCGTTGCACGGCTTGCTCCACAGCAACGTCTTGTTCAGTAACCTTCCGCTCGGCAATGTCGTTTGCATGTTGTTCTGGGACAGGGCGGATTGCACAGCCTGAGCGACAATGGTTGATATCGTTGATGAAAGAGCATCGACGTTGATGGAGACCATCCCATGATTGTCTGCGGTTGTAGGCCGAGTCGTAGGGGAAGCGACTTCTGATTCAGGTCGTTCAGACACTCGTGGCCGTTTTGCCCTTGTTACTCGGCTGGATGAAGATTTCGCAGCAGCACGCTTTCTAGGAGGCATAACTTACAAAGGAAAATTGGAATAATAAGACCAGATGTCAAACAGGAAACACCTTGAATTTTTTCCTTGTTGTGTTGGACGAAATTGGCAGACGTATCGCCTAATATTGATAGATGGATCGTCTAATATAGTCCGGAAAGACAATAGCAACGCTGATAAAATTCCTCGCCACCAGGTGGCTCCAAAGATTACAGTCTGAGTGGGGCAGTATGAGATAAAGAAAACGCGATGAATTAAAAATGAATTAAAAGAACAACAGAGAGCCATGTAAATTCAAAACTAACAAACAAAATTAGGAGCAGGAACAAAATAATGCCAAGTTCCAAATATATCAAATATATCAAATAAAATAGTGCATGTCACACAGCCGAGTGCATTGGACACACCCCCAAACAGGGCGATCAGATTGGGTTGTACACTCATGCGGCAAAGTGAAAGCACGAAAAAGCACAAGACCAAGGCCGTCAAAATCACGATAATATCGTGAACAACAAGGTCCAAAGGACCGAATGAGCCTTGAATGAAAAATGGGGAGTGCCCATCAATTCAGTTGAGAAGCAATGGCTCAAAAACAGTAACAACTGAAATCGGCTTGGTGAACAAACATATGGGAACTGGCAAAAATGTGCATAAA
The DNA here is from genome assembly GCA_019787425.1 of Platygyra sinensis. Lineage (NCBI taxonomy): Eukaryota > Metazoa > Cnidaria > Anthozoa > Scleractinia > Merulinidae > Platygyra > Platygyra sinensis. The sequence continues at coordinate 604 of JAHPZR010007900.1, read as the reverse complement.
AACAACCTAACAACAACTGCTCCTTACAAAGTCACAACTAGATCATGAAGGCCTGATGCCTTAAAACATTTCAATACCGCCCCCCTCAGACTGCGAAAGAATTTTATTGACCTAAGGAATTCAAATGGACACCATCGCCAGCAAAAAAGCGAGTTTTGCAATTCAAAAACCCACGATGGCGCCAGTATATGACATAAGGAAGCGGCTCTAATACAACTTTTAAATACTGCGTGAGAAGTTTGACCTGCTTGTTAAACGCGGGCGAATCTCGACGAAAAATGGTCTGACATACACAAACTAGTTTTACGCCATAACATTCGAACAGTAAACGAGCCAGGTCCTCAATAGCTGACCCAGTTTTAGCTGCAGACATGGAGGTTAAATCGTTGCTCCCAAGCTGTACAATAACAATTTCAGGAGCGAACGACCCAACAACACTCAGATCGTACTTAACGACCTTAGACACCGTCCTGCCTCTTATCCCCTGCCATCGTATATGTAGATTTTTACTCAGTTGTAAATTACTTAAAAACGACGAACTGTACCGCGAAACGAGGAACGACCGCAGACGGTGAATAAAAGAGTGTCCAAGGATTAAAACACC